>JAYMTP010003431.1:0-17025 GCA_036897365.1 Geranium brycei | reverse complement strand
CCGATTCTACCCGAACTCGGCTACCCGACTCCTCAACCGAGTCGAGTATCGGGTCTGGGTTTTGGTACCCAACTCCAACCGAGTCGAGTACGACCCGAGCCGGGTATACCCAACCCGACTCGATGGACAGCCCTACTGCCAACCCTATGTATATCTAAGGCAGTTCACTTCTAAGAGGCATGCTTTAAACACCATTTCATTTTAGCATGACATCAGATTCTACAACCCATGATTTCATAGTGCTCAAATACATACAAGAATTGAACGCTACATACAGTTCTACTGTCATTCACACATAACTGTTTAGAACTTTCACTCCTTTAGTGAGTGATAGGGAAAAAAGGGAAGACAACTCAAACTCACATCACTCACAAAACCATGCTTTAAAATGAGTTCTGTTCAAATTCAATACTAGGGCTCTCTAGTCAATACCTTCAGCGGTTATGTGTATCCTCTGGACCAATCTCTTGCAACTCCTGCTTTGTATCTCTCTCTTCTGATATGAAATCTGAACTCTCTTCAGCAAACTCATCGTTGTAGTCAGCGGGCTGAGGACTCTTGAATAACTCAGCGGGCTGAGGACTCTTGAATAACTCACCACTCTCTATTTCAGCTAACTTCTCTTTTGATTCTCCTTTCAGTAGCTCTACCACCTCCAGAATCGTGGGTCTTCTTTCTGGCTGGCTCTGAGCACAAAGGAGAGCAACAAACACTACTCTCTTCAGCTCTTCCTCCTCAAATTTGCCATCCAGCCTTGGATCTGCGAGATCATCAAACTTCCTCTCGCAGGCCAGTGGCAACGCCCACTCAGTAATTGTGCGCTTCACTGTCGCGCTCAGTTTCTCTACGGGCTTCTTGCCACTGGCAAGCTCCAGCAGGAGAATGCCGAAGCTGTAGACGTCACAACTCTCTGATGCTTTGCCCAACATGGCGTATTCTGGTGCAAGGTAGCCCAGGGTGCCCTTCACCCTGGTGGTCACGTGTGTCGCACCATCAGGTATAAGCTTCGCGAATCCAAAATCAGCAACCTGAGCAAGAAAATTTGTGTCTAGCAATACATTGCTGGCTTTGATGTCTCTGTGGATTATATGTGGAGTTGCATGGTGGTGAAGATAGCTGGATATGCATACTATGGTTATAATCATGTAATGTAACTAGTAAAGAGAGAATGCGAGAAAAGTTGAGTTCAGAACTTACGCAATTCCTTCTGCAGATCCAATAGCAATATTCATCCGCCGGTTCCAATCCAGGAGGCATTCTGCTGAATGTTGCCCATGAAGATGAGAGAGTAAGCTTAAATTCGGCATATAGTCATACACAATAAGGCGCTCTTGCCCTTCAGCACAATAACCACGTAAACTCAGCAGATTTTTGTGCCGAACCCGCGCTAGTATCTCAACCTCAACAGCAAATTCCATTTCGGCTTTGTTGCTCCAAACCTTTAATCTTTTGACTGCGATCTGCACAAACACATCTCCTTTATAATAGATGAAATCTGGTAAGGCCAAGGGATTCATGAAATTATGGCCTGAATATGAAGCAATATGAAGAAACACAGTTGCGTAATTTACAATCCAGTAAAGATTGAACTGGTGGCGCTAAATTGGAAGTGTGAATGCTTAGGTACTTTCAAGCATATAAAATCTATTCTCCTAATCTCATTCCAGTGTCGCCCTTATGCACTTTAAAGTTTGAATGCAATATAAGCATGATGGTACTGTCATTTTCCTATACCACAAATCAACAAAAGATGGTCTCATGTCCCCATTGAGCGTGGGCGGGGATTTAGCAAAACCCAATATTTCATCCACTTCACCACTCATAGTTAAAAAGTTAGATCCACACTGTAGTCCAAGGAAAACAGGTTTCATGGGAGAACCGTCTACTAGGTTGAGGTCCCTTAGCAAACAGGAATAAATACATAATTTACCATACAACCAAATTTGCATTGGGTTTTGATGGTATGGTTGATTTTTATATTATATATCATAAAATACCCGATCTTTTTTTATCATCAATCATAGAACACGCTAATGACGCTTATCCTTTTCTTGTAACCTGTCAATTAGCATTTTAGCATCCCAGAACATACTTCACCACAGTGCTTTTGCATGCTTGAGATTTCTGTTACCCTTCAGTGCCACTCAGCTTGAATAAATCAACACCATAAATTTATAGCCTATAGTACAAAAATCATACAGAACAATACATCCTATAAGCTAGTATCTAAGTGTGCATACCGACAAGAGTGTCACAATGAAGTAGGCCTAGATATCTTCCTGTGGAAGGTTGATTTGCAATACGGTGTATGTTAGTGTTTATTCCAGAATTTGTATCCTAACTGATTTCAGTGTACCATATTTATTAGCATCTTACAATATGAATAAATTCATGATGCCGCAAAACTTGTTTTTCTCCAGAATAGCATGCACCTAGCATACTAGCAAAACGAAACAACACAAGGAACATACACATCCCTCGATTAAGTCTACTCACAAATTTCTATTCTATAACAACTCCCTAATATCCATCTTATTGAAACCAGTATCATAGCAAAATGTTATCTGCTGTGCTTGGGCGAAGAATTTACTATCACAATGGGGCATATATTACGATAAAATGATATTGATATCCTCTACAATGTACTAGACCATCAGGAATCTAAAACCCAAAGGACTCAGAAGATTTTTTTCATTGATAACCAAACACTGTTAATTACAAATTTCACTTGAACACAAAATTAGCCTAGAATTCATTTATCCAAATGATATGTCATTTTTTTTCTCAACTAAGACCATCAGGACCTCTCTTGAGTTAAGAGCAGAACGACAAACTAAAGTGGACCAAATTTTAATGATCATTTCACTAGTATAAACAATCAGGATTCAGGGATAGCCATCCTTGTATCACTAAAGAACCTACATGCCAATATAGAACATCAAAATGTATGAAAAATCAACAGTTTATAACGATGAATAAATTACTTGTGATCCATCCCATAGTTGTCCCCAGTAAACACTGCCAAATCCCCCCTCTCCAAGCTTATTGTCGTAATTGAAATTATTCGTAGCAGAGTGCAATTCCTTCAAAGAAAACACCCTCCAGGTGGGCTGCTTCTTCCCCGATTCTTTCCTGTGGAATCAATATGAGCACCATGTTCAAATCAAAATAAACATAAACATAAGCTTCAGTCTTACAATCTCCCAAGAATAAAAGAAATTCTACATTCATCTTATTTGCCCTTTCCAACCATTTCTCAGCAACAAAACAACACAAACCACCAAAAAAGTAACCCCCAAGTGATTAATTCAACTATGCAACCCAAACCCAGATAAAAGCCACTAAACATTTCTCAATTTCACACCTACAAAATAACCAATCATGAAAAAACAAAACAAACCCAGAAATCCAAAACAAGAATCTAACCAGCAAACCCACATCTTTCTCAATGAATCAACCAGTAACATACCGATCCGAGCCCTTTATACAGCAGAACAGAGAGCTAAAAGCCATAGCTAAACACCCCCTCTTCACAATCAAACTCCTCCCCCAATAAACTTCACTTTCAAAACTTGCCCAGTTCAAAACCCAGCTTCAAAACCTCCTCCTTGACTTTCTCTCTCTAGAATTTAGCAGCTTGACGTTGAAGAGTGGATGAGAGAGAAGAAGCGTAACGCTTTTGGCTGTGGAGAATCTATCTTTTGGGATGTGTTGGGTGCTATTTCACTTTCATATATCAGTGTTCTTGCTCTGATCTGCTGTAACAACCATGGTCGCTCTCATGGTGATTCCGAAACCTCTCTCTCTCCAAGTCTTTAACTATCTCTCAGTTTCTTCTTTTCTGGGTTTCTTTCTTTCTGGCTATTTTATGCTATTTGTTTTTATTTTTCTTTTCATTTCTATTTTATTGGGCTATTTTGAAGTTTTTCAAAAGTACACACATGAGCATTGGGACCACGTCATTAAATATTTTAATAATAAAATTGGTCCATCAAGAAATATTTTTTTCTTCTCACTTTTGACTTTTAATATTAGGGATAATGACACTTTGTTACACCTAATTATAATGAAATGACAATTTTATACCCTAATAACTTTTTTTTTAGTACCATGACAATTTTTTTTGTGACAATCTACCTCTAAAATGTCTAAAATACCTAAACTACCGTTGGTTTAAAAACCATAAATTGAATTGGTTCAATTTTGTTTCTCTTGTTCAATTTTATATTTAAAATGCAATTACGATCATGCCCCAAATTTAAAATTAACTTTGAACAATTTCAAATCTGGTTTGATAAATCAAATTGGACCAATTCTTTTATGATTTGTTAAACCAGAGGTATTTTAGTTATTTTAGCATATGTTGTTACAAAAAAATTGTCAGAGTACTAAAAAAGAAAGAAAAGTAGTTAGGATGTGAAAGTGTCATTTCGCTATAGTTAGGTGTAACAAAGTGTCATTATCTCTTAATATTATTGTGATTTGTGGTATGTACTTAGTGTAGATTAATACTTGCTTTATTTTACTTAATTTTTACATTAATATAGTTTTTGAAACCCTTGAGAATTGAGATCCACTTCTGGAGCAAGTTGACGACATAAACATTAAATAAATTAGAGTAGGTTTTGAACTTGGAATAATGTATCTGGAGGAAAATGTTAGTATATATACCTATCAATTTATTTATTCTTAATATTAAGACATTTTTCTAACTAAAATAAAATTTATGACATATTTCAATTAAATATCCAAGTGATAATTTTTCTGGAAGTCGTATAGCTCCTCACGTAATAGAGAGATTAATATAAGTTTTGACTGTATTTAAAGTGGAGATAATATTTGGTACGTGATTCAACTAATGAATTAAATTTGGTGGCATTTATTATTAAGACACCCATAAAGCTAAACTTGGTGATGATAAACCTAAAACTCACGATACGTACAAAAATAAGAAGTTTTTACACCAACCTCAGCCTCAACACATTCAAGTCATGTCCATTGTTCTTCTCTTCTCTGGTCTTGAAGGTGCTGTATCAAATGCAACCAAGTTAAGCAACCAAGTTCAATTCATAATAAAACCAAATTTGGTTGTTGGTAAGCTGATCTCATCCCTCTCACTATAGTACTGTTGATCCAACAATTTATTTATATTTTGTTTGTGTTCTGGTTGCAAGTCTTGGATTGAATTGGAAAGTGAAGGGAGAAGTAGTAGTAGGTACATTTGATAGAGGAGAGAGAAGAGTAGTTAGGGTGTTAGTACTAGATACACAATTATATTTTATTATAAAATAAATATCAACACATGGTTAAAATAAAAGAAAATTATTAAATATCCCTAAATGTGTTTCAAAATTTTAAGCTATACCCTTCTCTCACCACTTCCTCTCTTGTCATCCATAGAGCAAGATGACTCTGGAGGCGACGGCTTCGCTTCGGCCACGAAGTAGGAGTTCAGTTGTTGAATTATAAAGTTACGATTTTAAAGGATTTTTCATTAGTTTCGCAACTGGGATTTTTTGGGTTTGGTTTGGAACCGAAAAAGCTGAAATGAGCTAGTAAATTTCTCTCGATTTTGTCACCATCCACCATTTTCAACAAACTGAAAACATCACAAACACTAAGATCAAAAGCAATACATCAACACTGAAATTGATTCATAGAAGATCATACAACCAAGTTGTTTCATTTATACTCTCAAATTGTTGTACAAACTTAACCTAATAAGTGTAGAGTTATTTTGGATAGAGAGTTGGTATGCAATTGGGCATCAAAATGAATGCATAGAAGGGTCCAAGAATTGAGAGTTGGCTGGCACGATAATGGGTTGGCCTACAAAATGATTGATGTCAAGAACAATATGAAATTGGCGGCAATTGTTTTCAAGTGATTGAGGAGGCAAAGGAATGTAAATTCAATCATTTGTCCATACTAATTTTAAATGTAAATTAATTAAACATTTTAACACACATAAGTGTGTTGCTTGTCAAAAAAATTGTTTGGATGCATGATGATTGAGTGGCCGAGTTACAAAATCAATCTATTACATAAATATTTTTACTTTATGTGATTCAACTTTTTGAATCTTTGATTTGATAATTACCATTCATACATTCTGAATAGAGAATTGACTTATTAAAAATATACTTTGAGGTGTCAAATATCAATGTTAATCCATAAAAGCAAAAAAAGTATGTATGTTAAATGTAAAATCATAATTACTAGCATACAAGAAATCAAACTAGATTGTTCATAATTATATGACGTGTAGTGAAAATTGTTAAATGCAAGTTAGACAAAGAAGATATTTTAAAAATTGATTAAAAATTAAATTGACTTTTAAAAAATAATAAAATTATATGACATTATAAAAAAATACTAAAGTAAGATTATATTATATGACACAATGTAAGAATTACACTAGGTACATGACTTATTTTATCTTCCTACAATAAATTTGAAATGAAAAGCAGATAAAACATTAATTGAAGCAAACAAACCACATGACCACAAAACACAAGGGCTCTAGCAGAAGACACATTTATCAAATTTGGTCCATCTCCATCAATGCCAGTCGAACCAACGTGCTGCACCGTTCTGGCCGAGCCAGGTCTGGCCGTGTCGCACAGCCCAATTCCCGAGTCGTACGACGAGTCCATCGCATCCTCGAACCCACTGCTCGCCTCATAGCACAGCCCCGAATTGTTGTACACCCTCAATTTCCTCTTCAACCTCCAAACCATCTCTCGACCAAACGGGACCGGTCCGCTCAGCTCGTTGTCGTTGACCCGCAGCTCGCTCAGCCGGTTGGCGTCTTGGAATGTCAACGGGATCGACCCGTTGAACCGGTTCCGGTCCAGGTGGACCACATGCAGGTTCGGTAACCGGCCCAGGGAGCTCGGGATCGGCCCACGCAGGTTCATGCTCGAGAGGATTAGGATCGTGAGGTTTTTCATCGAATTGAACACGTCGGGTGGGATCGTGTCCATCGGGTTTCCTTTCAAGATCAAGGCTTGGAGGGAAATTAAGTCCCCGATGGAGCTCGGGAACGGACCGGCGAGGCGGTTATAGCTTAAATCGATGAGCATGAGTTGTTTCAAGTTGCGGATTGATTCGGGTAACGGACTCACGAGCCGGTTGTGACTCCAATCCAATTTGATCAGAGATTGACATGTTCCTATCGTAATTGGAATCGAACCGGTTAGGAGATTTTGGTTCATGTCCCAAACGCTTAACACGGGGAAGCTAAAATTAGGAACCAGACCGGTTAGCCTATTGCCACTCAGATCCAACGATCTTAGACCTGAGATCCGGTTCAATGAAACCGGAATCGACCCGTTGAGTCCGTTTCTATGAAGATCAAGAACTTTCAAACGGGTGAGATTGCCCAATTCCGTTGGAATAGGGCCCACGTGTCCGTTTTCCCTAAGCACCAACGTTTGCAATGTGGGACCCAATTGTCCTAAAAACGTTGGGATTGGCTGAGGATTGTGAGTGAAGCAACGGTAGAAAAAAAGTGTCCTAAGGTGAGGGAGTTTTGTAATGGAATGTGAGAGTTGTGATCGGGTCGGGTCGCAGGTCGGGAAGGCCGTGTCGTCCGACAAGGCCCCGAAAGAGAGGGAGACAACGTGGTACACGTTGTCCTTGTCGGGCATGCACTCGATCCCGTGCCACCGGCCGCGGCACACGTCGGGGATGTCGGTGGCCCAGTCGTTCCCGGTGGCCCTCATGACGTCGTAGACGGCCTCTTGCTCCCGGGCGTCGGTTCGGGCCCCATTGTTGTTCATTGAAAACCCCGTCTGCGGGGCGTCCACGAGGGCCGACGGGACGCCGGAGTCGGACATGATCACCGTGAAAGGAGAGGCTAACGGCAGTAGCCACAAGAAATTTAGTAGCAATAGTGAGGAAATGAGGTACATTTTGGGGCTTTGTGAATTTAGAGAGTGTTTGGTGGGAATGGGTTAAATAGGGTGTAGAAATTTGGGTAATAAATGAGATGGGTCGGGTTGGTGGAATTGAAGGGTTCACGGGGATGCGTGGAATGTAATAAATTGGACTCAAGTCGGAGAGAGCATTGAAGGCCTTCACGAGAGTTTCCACCAAGTTATTGGTTGCAAAAAGAATTATATTGATGCTCTTTACAAGAAATTTGATCTCGGCTTTGTCTTATGTGAGGTAATGTGATAACATTCTTTGTATACTTTCAAGTCATGAGTTCAAGTAATAGAATAAGCATTATTTATTAAGGCCCCAAAAATGGTGATGATGATGTAAATATGACTCCTGGGTTGAAGTTACAAAGTCCCAAAATTTCAAAAATATGGTGTTTTGAAGCATAGGTTAGAGTTGATTTAAGGTGGTTATATTTTAATGAGTTGAAATTTATTTGTTTAAGTAATTATAGGTTTGAATTTGTGATTTGAATCTTCAAAATTTAAGTCACAATCGTAATAAACTTAAAGAATTATCTGAAAATGGATGAAGAGATTGGAGCATCACATAAATGTATCAAAACAAAGAAAATACGAATTTATAGTTGAAATGATAGGATCAAATTTAACTTGTGTATTAAATAAGGCCAACTTTGAATTTGAATTCGGTTTGAATTCAATTATAACATATTTAAATCAAATGCTCACCGAATTAAGCTTACACAACTTGTTAAAACGTCAACCTATTAAACAATAATTTTTGACCCCTTTTCTAAAGTTTCTAATTCCGCCACTGGGTACACAACTATAGTGAAGGCAAGAGACCAATGATCAACGGACATATCAAAGTAAGTGAGCATGGTCAAACCCGTTTAAAAAAATGACGATGTCGTCGTTCCGATAGACCGTTGTGTTCCGGTGTATGAGGAGGTGAGATGAATGACTTATACCATTGTCACTTTGAAAAGAGTTGAATGTATTGTATTCACAACCATTGTCATAGAATAATATTTTGTTATTGTGTTGAAAGAAATTCTCGACCAATGATTTGAATTTAACGAATGCGGGACTAGTGTCAGACTTTCTCTTAAGAGGATAAAAGTGAATGTACATGGTGAAGCGGTCAATAAGAAGTGCTGGTACCGTATTTGACATCATTGGTAGCAGCCTTTGAACGACTTTCCAACGGAAGGGGAATGAGAAGAACTGTTGGTGTTGGATGATGTATTTCGTGGAGACCAATATTGAGAAACTGAGTGACATTGAGGGTGCACATTAAACTTGAATTGAGTTGTCAAAGCACACATTAAATACACGATTTTTAGTTGTTCCAATCTTATGCACAGTTCACGTTTAATTAAATTCTAATGTAATTCATTAAAAGAATTACGCATATCTCTTGCACCAATACCGTCCACAATTGGACGATATGCTTCATCAAGACTCTGCAAAATATAATCAGTTAAGTCCTCAGGGTGGACCAAAGAGCTAATAGATGCAAGAAGATATGATGTAGCTTTCAGAGAGTGCATATATTATGAGATCGAAAGAGATCCATTTGTAGTGGAACATAGTTTATCCTTTAATTATTTGACATGCTCATGTGAAGCTCGTGCACACGTGTTTTGTAAAGCAATTTATATTTCGCGTTAAAATTTTGTCTGCATGACTAGTGATGCGACTGACTGACGATGACAAGGTGCTAAGGAGAGCACTATCAATGAGTCGATCTTGTTGCCTCTAAGAGATGAAGGCAGAGTTTTGTGTTTGTTGGAGAGTTAAGCCAATGGAAAAAGTCACAACATGTATTGGATGAGTTCCACCCAAAGATTTGTAGAGATTGTGACCCTTAAGAATGATTTTGAACCTACCATTTCCAAGTAACATAATTTGAGGGCGTGTGTATAATGACGTTCATGAGAATTAAATTTGTAAAAGGTTGGTTCTAGTCATGAGGGTCAGATATAATGACAGCGGAATCTTCGGCAACCATAAAAAATAAAGTTGTGGTTGCTTGAGAAAATAGTGGAAGAGAATCGAAAATTTCCATGTTACCATGTAAAAATCTTAAATTGAATATGGTGAATTCATTGACTAATGCATATATTTATACAATACTAGATATGAAAATAATATACACAAATTATGTAATTAAATTCCATAACAAAAGGAGTATGATAAGATGAAAATTCAACTTTTTCCTTTATACGAAGAAGACAAGGTAATTTTCTTAACATATATATATATATGCACCATCAAAGAGTCTCATTTGATTATCAGTTAGAACTATTATTTCAATATTTAATATTCAGACTAAATACAGTTTACACTCATGTGCTTATATGTTCCCTCCTAATATAAATATAAATAAAATATTAAATAAAATTAATGATTATTCATAATTAGTTAACCAATTAGAAAACAAAACATCTATTTTGTGGCTAATCAAAAGTAACATTTATTCATTTTTGGAAGGTAACTTCAAGATTTCTTACTATGTGAAACAGAAATTTTCTATTTTTCTCTCTCTATATATTATTTATTCTGTTATGTGGTTTAAAGTATGTTGAATTGTTTTCGAGATACCAACTTACCAAATTGATATCGAGAGAGGCAATTTGCTGGGACAGACAAAGCAGTGCAACTCTAAGTTTCAAAATACATACAAAGCAGTAAGTTTGTGAATTATATAGGACAGACGTTCACAGGACAACAAGGTCGTTGTAGTATAGTGGTAAGTATTCCCGCCTGTCACGCGGGTGACCCGGGTTCGATCCCCGGCAACGGCGTTTCTTTTGTGCATTTTTTCCAGTTTATATGGGCCAACATCGGTTAGGCCCATAGCTGGTATGATACAGAAAAGGTCCATATGTGAAAGAATGGGCCCGGGTCGTGTTGGAATTGATGGCATTGGATATCAGAAAATATAATTGTCAAATTAAATATATGGAGATGATGCAACCCTCGATGGTAGCCAAGTGTCACCCCAAAAATTCCCATGCAAACTCTCGTTCCAACACGTGTACTCATTCATTCCACGTCATCACTCTCTAGATCTTTATCCACATGCACAAATTTCTTCAATTCGCATTACCAAAAAAAAGGAATCAAAATTTGTAACGAAGAGAAGGTGTTGAGAAGATGCAATCAGAAATGGTGATCAGGGACAGGAAGGTGAGTGACGTCATGATGACGAGCGGTGGGGACAGTAACAAGGGCCGGAGGCTGGTGGAGGTGCCGTACACAGCGACCCTGGCCCACACCATGAACTCCCTCGTGGCCAACAGGGTCGTGGCGGTCCCCGTGGCCGCTCCCCCCGGCCGGTGGATCGGTGCCGGCGGCTCCATGATTTTGGAGTCCGATAAGCAGACCGGTGCCGTCAGGAAGCACTACATCGGCATGGTTACCATGCTCGACATACTCGCTCACCTCGCCGGAGACAACAATGGTGCGGCGTCGGAGATTGATCTTGATCAGAAGATGTCGGCACCGGTGTCCTCCATCATCGGACACTGCCTCGAAGGGCTAAGCCTCTGGACTCTAAATCCTAATACTAGGTCACCAATTCCTCACCTTCACGTATTTCAAATATGGTTGGCTTTTGAATTACTTAAGAATAATTGCCACTATGTACACCACTAGCAACTACTTTGGTACTAAGTATACTTGACTTTTTTACCTGGACAAGACACCTAAAATTCTTTTATGCACTTAGTTACAACTAAGTGGTATAGATTTAAGCAAAATTTTAGGTGTACTTATTTGAGAAAGATAAAAGAATATCTAGTTTATGTGACCTACGAAATCACAAATTTTTTTAGATGTACTCAAATAAAAAACAGGGTTTGACGAGTTTACTTTGCTCAGATTCACCTAATGAAGTTCAAATTGTTACTAAAATGTACAAATTGATGATATGCAGCATTTTAGATTGTATGGAGGTGTTTAGCAAAGGGATCCACCGTGCGCTGGTGCCTATAGATGGGCAGGCGGAAAATGTATCGGGCGTGGAGCTGGTGGAGTCGGCGTCAAGCTATCGAATGATCACCCAAATGGACTTATTGAAATTTTTGCAGGAACATAGAGGTGAGCTAGATGGCATAGGGTCACGAAGCGTCCAGCAATTGGGAGCTGTTGTGGAGGATGTTTACGCCATAACTGACCGCACCACTGTTCTAGAAGCCATCAAGTGCATGAGGGCCGGGCTTCTCAATGCCGTCCCCATCGTCAAGTCTTCCGACGCCATTCAAGAAGATCACAAGCAACTAGTACTTGTATGCTTCTATTATATGTAACTTTGTTGTACCGCGAAATTGTCTTAATTAGTGAATTAACCCTCTAATTGACTCTAATTACAGGGAAGAGGCAGGAAGCTCATAGGGACATTTTCAGCAACGGACTTGAGAGGGTGCCAATTAGCCACCCTGCAGTCATGGTTCCCTCTCAGCGCTCAGCGCTTCACGGAGCAAATCCGAGCGACCCCTTTGCTTGCGAGCTCCGTGGTTGGGACTTCCCCGAAGGAGGTTGTCACGTGCCATCCCGAATCGCCCCTAGCCGAGGCAATGGACAAAGCCGTTAGCAATCACGTGCACCGGATTTGGGTGGTCGACCCTCAGGTCACGCTTCTCGGGCTCGTTTCCCTGACCGACATGATCGGAGTCATAAGGGCTTCACTAATCTGGGAGTCCCAACCAACTTGATCCATTAGTAACTTGTCAATTGTCATGTGGTTGTGTTGTAAACTTTATCTTGACTTTGTAACATGTGTTTTTATGAATATGTGAATGCTTTTAACCAAAGTTGGGTCACCCTAAATCCTGACTGCAAAAAGTCATATCTAATATCTATTTTTATCTATTCAAAAAAAAAATCTATTTTTGTGACATAATTAAATGCACAACCGAAATTGTGTTCACAACCCGACAATAATTTCAAAAACCTTGGAATCTCCGCAGCCATTCGTCGACCACCACAAAACCCACAACCACAATGTCTTGTCCAGTCCTTCTCCACCTCTCACCATGAACGGCTCATCTTCAGAACTCAAAAGTCGGCGCAAGCCCATCTCCGCCGTCAACGGAAACATGACGAAGAAGGTCGAGGCCAATGGAGGGTTCGATTTTAACAACGTTAGTTTCATGAAATGGGGGATAAGGGATGTGGCGCACGTGGCCAGGCACCACCGCGTTCCGTGCCTTTTCGCCGCAGGTTTGCTGTTTTTCATGGGCGTGGAGTACACGCTCCTCATGGTTCCGTCTTCTGCTGCTCCTTTCGATCTGGGCTTCGTCGCCACGCGCCGCTTCCATCGGCTGCTGGAGTCCTGGCCGGAGCTCAATACTATGTTGGCTGCTCTTAATACGGTAACGGTCTCGAGACATTTTGGGATTTGGATATAGATGAGTTATTATGAACTGTTCCACTCTAGTTCATTCCTTTGATCTTTTGCTAGTTATCCTCAATTGGTGAATCTGAATGTTTTGTTTTTGTGTGATTAGGTGTTTGTGGGGATGCAAACGGTGTACATACTATGTGCGTTTCTGATAGAGGGCCGACCAAGAGCGACGATTGCAACGGTCTTCATGTTCACTTGTCGGGGAATACTAGGTTACTCCACTCAGCTCCCCTTGCCTCAGGTTCACATCTCACATTCTCTCTAATTTCTATTGATATCTCATTGTAATGAATAAGTGGAAATTATTGATTGAGTTGAATTGGGTGTATTGATTGGCAGGGGTTCTTGGGGTCGGGTGCGGACTTCCCGGTTGGGAACGTGTCGTTCTTCCTGTTTTTCTCGGGGCACGTGGCGGGGTCGGTGATAGCATCCCTGGACATGAGGAGAGTGCAGAGGTGGAAACTGGCGAGGACTTTTGATGTGCTCAATGTGCTGCAAGTGGTGAGGCTGCTTGGCACGAGGGGTCACTACACTATTGACTTGGCCGTTGGCGTTGGTGCTGGGATTCTCTTTGATTCGTTCGCTGGAAACTATATCGAACACAGCAAGAAAAACATTGCTACAACCAAAGAATCTGTGTTATTCTAGTGCCATTTGTGAGGGCCTTGGTTTGAGTCTTGTGTATGTGTAGTCTGAGTTGTGAGTTGTGTTTGGGGGTACTATTTTGAACATTCACTTGCACTTGTTTTGGACATAATTTGTATTTGTGCTATCAGAGTTTTGAATGTACATGCAATTTCAGTTTCAGGCACTCTTGTTACATTATCTTCTGAGATGCTAACTATTCCTCAGAATCAGAAGTATAAGGTGGGCAGGATCCATCATCTACGTTGGCGAGCGGGTCATATGTAGGTGAGTCTGGGTCTGTGCATCCAGATACCAGATCCAGATCACAACGATCGCCCTGCAATTAAATAGTGTAAGTACTTTTATACATTTCCAGTCCCATCACCAATGCAGTTATGCTACAGTATTTACACTTACCCCTTCAAGGGTCAAGTTACCAACCATGGCACAACTAGTGACCACAATTTCTGTGTCTGGAAAGATTGCTCTCTCGCAGGCACCTTCCTGGCTCAGCTCCTCTGCTAAACCCTGTCAAAGAAACCCAACTTCTTCTATCACTCCATGGCGTTTTGCATATGTACCAGGGAGGGATGTGCATTGTCTCAAAATTAGTTACCTCGTTGAAGAATTCGACTGGTTTGTTTCGCCAACCCTTGGGAACTTGGAACTGCAGCCTGTAAGGACCGTCCCAATCTGTTCCGTTTGTGAAGGAGAAGATCAGGTTCAACGCTGCACAATATTCCAAGATCATGAGCGGCAAAGTCAATTAAAAAGAGAAAATACAAAATATTTCTTATAGCGTACCATGCTTAGGAATGCATATATGGATGGAGTAGATTGGGGGGTCAGCAGAGCCTCGGCTTTTCTTGAGCATTGCTCTTGGCTCACCACCGCACATAATGGGCTGATTGAAACCACCTGCAAATATAATTGAGTGATTCAGTCTTGTTGCAACTCTTCTCATGATCATATATTGCAAATATAAATTACCATTAAAACCAATCCCGAAGTTTTCATTGGGAGCAATGTTGTTAGCAGCTGGATTGTAGAAAATTCTGAGGTCCTCCCCCTGTAAGAATCAGTATATTCATAGTTAAAAAAAACCCGAATCTGTTGTAAACTTGAATACCAATGCAATGAACTTACAGCCATAGGAGGAAGACCATTTGTGGTTTTCCAATACACAGGAGCCTTCCCAAACTCAAACGCTGCCCACGAAGGAAGTGCATATCTGAACCATGCAATTTAGACCACAGTTACAACTCAGACACGGAATTAAGTTTGTGTCACAAAAGATTCTTTCATTAGGCTTGTTATGCAAATGAAATGTAAATGGACTTGATAATTCATGCCAAAGGCAGTTTTGAAAAAGTGGAGTCTTAAAGAGGAAGTGTGAAATCATACTCTTTAATTTCTTCAGTAGCAGGAGGTGTTGAAATTGTTGCTGTGGCTCTCACTTTCAAACAAGTCTTGAGATTCGTCTTCTTTTTTGCCAAGGAAGCTCTCAGGAAATTAGTAGCTGCAATTTACAAACATAAACTGTCATATATTTTTTCACTCAGTCACTAAGTTGTACAAGTGAGAACCATTTACTTTGCAAGATGTGCCAATATTACAAGTGTTCTGAGTTAAGGAAGCTTAGAACCTCGAGATAGAGTTTTAGTCATATTTCAACTTTAATAAACTAAATAATCGATGTGACGATATGAAATTCAAGAAACAGAAGGAACACGGAATATGATTGAAGACATACCAATATGGTGGAGAAGAAAAGAAATTTCAAGGTTCAACCATAAAAAGAAACGATCAACTCATAAAATATAAAGATACTTTGAATTCAATTAACCTCTAAAAGAGCTCAAAATCAATTATGTTGGGACAACCCTAAGATAGTATTCCAATGCAGCTCTGTGTTAAATCCAAATCTGTCAAATTTTCCTATTATACAAACTTGTAGAGCAAGAAATAGAGCTGAGTAATGCTGGTAAGGCTAATTGACCACAAAAAACTCTATATACCAACCCTCAAATATAGGACAAGAAGAGCATAGTTTAAAAAGGCTCAACCATACAACATAAGATTCAAGACCAAGTATTTAGCCTTTAAAATGACCAAGAAAGCAGCAAACACTAGAACACTGCATAAAAGTAACAACCTTCAAGGTTCAACCAGAAGAAGAAAAGGTTAACTCTGAAACTATAAAGGAACTTTGAATTCAATCAACAATTAAAAGAGAACTAACATCATTTATGTTGGGACAGTATTCTAATGTAGCTATGGGGTTAACCAACTCCAAATCTCTATAATTTTTCTGTCCCAACATAAATGACGTTGAGCCTTTTTCAACTAATAAGAACATAGTTGAAAAAGGCTCAACCATCCAGCAGAAGACTAGTGGATAGTGCAACCACTTGCTCAAAAGTTAAAGTACAGTCATTGAGATGACCAAGAAAGTAACAACCAACAACTTGTATTTACTAGGTAGGTGATTGGCATAAATTTGAATCAAGGTAAAGGTAAAATAACCAGAACAAAATATCTAGTTGTATTTGTTTCAAACGGAAAATACACCCAGCACCCAGCTAATAGATAACACAGAAGCAACAAACACTAAAACTAAAATTCATACTCAAAGACTCACCAAGAGAGTTTGAAACAGATGGGGTTGCAATACTGCTGCTGGAAATGGGTCTTGTGGCAGCCAAAGGTTGAATAGTTGCTGAAAATATTGAAGCCATAGCTCACACTTTTAGAGCCCCTTAGATTCCTCAAGAAACTGAGCAACTCAACCAACCAAATAAGCAAAATATTATAAGAGTATATGCAGAGAGAAGCTGCAAGTTTCTGAGTCCCTTGGGAGATATTTACACACAGCTGTGGTAAAGAAACAGACATTTTTAGATGGAGCAGCAACCACAAACACACAAATTCAGCAGAAATATCTCTTAAAAAACCAAGTAAATGACAAAAATAAATACCACAACTCAACAATAAAGCTGAATTTTTTTTTTTACAAAAATCTGAAAAATCTTATCTTCTCCCTCACACAACGCAACCCACAATGAAGAGCCAAGCCAC
>JAYMTP010003430.1:0-17025 GCA_036897365.1 Geranium brycei | reverse complement strand
AACCATTTTAAGTTAGACAAAGTATAAAAAAACCCATTTTAACTTAGCTTAATTGTAAAAAATTTATTTTAGCGGTGATATAGTGTAAATGAGGTCATTTTAACAGGGGTAAACAGTAATTTACCCCTAATTAAACACTTAAAGGAGAAGAAGAAAAAATAGGTAGGGTTCTCTATGGAAATGTCACCTCTTGGGCTAAAAAAGCAAGGCCATATTTTAGTCCATGAACAACTTGGTTCTTTATAGATATGGTCCAATTTCATATAACATGTTCTGAGTAAATAAATATTCAAATTGTTAAAGAATTATTATTATTATTATTATTATTATTATTATTATTATTATTATGAGATTACAAATATTAATAGGTACAATTGGCCACAAGGTAAATCATATTAGACATGTTAAAATTATCTAAATGTCTTATTTGATTGTAACTTTGTCAAGCTTGTCAGAAATAAAATAAATTATGTTATTATGTGGCATTAACTAACTTATAAAACTGAATTTATGGGAACAATTAAACCATTTTTTGCTGCATAACAGAAAAAAAATGCAAAGGCTGTGTAATTTAAACAACATATATATATTAACATATCCTATGAGTCTGTTCAATTTGCAGAGGGTACTGTGCCACTGGGTTCTCAGATGGCCCAAGAGAAATTCAGGATTGGGCCTAAGATGTGGCCCAAATTAATCCCATGAAACAAATAAAATATATATCAGAACTCTCTACAAATTATAAGCCTTGATACAATATTAGCTCAAGTTCTTTGGTTAATTTGATCCAATCCAGAAACAAATATTTAGTTCATCCGAGTGAAATAAAATGTGATTAACTTGGGGATGCATTCCTTTATAAATTATGTTTTAAATATAAATTTAGAATCACACTTGTTCTTTGGATGATATTAATCCATGGTTGAGATAAATCAAGAATTTCATCACAAAATTTTTATTTAATATTGGAAAGGGTAGATTAGTAACAACACCTACCTAACTCCAATCTTTATAAACGATGATCCGATTAATTGGTCTCTTTTTCTGACGATCCGAGAAAAAGAATCTGATCAACGAACATTCGGCGACCGTCTCCTTCTCATTACAACTGATTATTTTCAGTAACACAATTATGGATTGAATGATTTGACGATCCAAGATCGATTAATCGATCAATTAAATGATCGCCAATCTTGTTATTAGTATATATCAGCGAAACTGAATTTCATAACACTCAGGAATCGCAAATCCACAAATCATATGATCGAAAGCGAATGTCAAAAACTATGATAAAAAATAATCCAGCGAAGATCAACTAAAATTGAATTTAATCTCTGTAAATTCTTGTAACAAGTTTCATGTTTTTCTGTGTACACCAACACTTGATGCACTAGTATAATGTGCAGCGGTGCCAATACAATGCCAAACCGCGTTTATACAATGTCAAAAAACACCAGTTAGTACAATATGAAAATTGTGTCAATACAATATGCAACGCTGCAATACAATGTCATATTGTGTCAATACAATATTAAACCGTACCATTTAAAAATAACTACATAACATTGCAACAATCATTTATTCAGTTGGGGAAGAAAATAAACACAAAAGGTGCACTAAGAGTCTAACACTATAATGCATAATGGTGTGGATTTATCACTATACTATACACTAGTCCGGGTTTGACGTATTTTTGACTGTAAAAAGTACGTAGTGTCTCGAGTTACATACTATACTCTATGGGTGAATCCTGTTGCAAGAAAGTATACTCGACTAACACAATGTCGGGTGGGTATGATTAATTATACCCGAACAACAATGTTGGTCAGCTATGGTTTATTAATGTTGGAGAAGGGAGTTTCCGTCTTGGTCAGTCGGCGGCTGCGACAATACTCCAAGGAAGAAGAACAAGACTACCAATTTTTAGGGTATCTAAAATTGGGCCTGCTTAAGAAATTGGGCCATAAGTAAATTAGAGAACAATATTTTTATTTGGGCCATTAGTTAAGCACTTAAGCCTCTTTATAGTAGTGTCAATTGCAGTACTTTTTATTTAACATTGTTAAAATCTTTATATCAAGCCATTTTAAAAACTTTTAGCCCAATGCTTCATATTAAACTTTTTTTTAAATCTTGGTATGAACCATTCTTCTCCTTTTTTAAATTTTGATTAAAATTATTAGTATTGACCTTTTGAGAAGTTAGGTATAAAATTATTTGTTGTAAAATATTTATATTTATTTGGACCATTTTGGTTATTTGGGTTTCAACAATTATTTGGGCCTACACTAATTTTAGATACAGTAATTGATTAAAAATTAATGAATAATGCTGATTTTCTTTAAAAAAAATGTTATTTATCAAAATTTGGATTAGAACTGATTATATATAATCAATTTAGTCTATTATAAATATTGCGTATGAACATATAGATGGGAAATTACTTTTTTTTAAGTTTTTATTTTATTTTTAGGCGAGTCGAATTTTTATCTGAATTCCGAGTTTCACATTATTGGGCTTAATATCGGACAAAAAGAGGGTACCAAAAAGAGCATTAGTATATAATGTGTTTTATGAGATATTTTAGATATTTTCACGTGGGTGGTGGGTCAAACGAAAAGTGAACACCATGACATAAGCTAATGCGTACACCATGACATAAGCTAATGCGTCATGGTGTCCGAAGATAAGCCTAGCGAAGAACCACTGATCATCGTAGGCTTTAGTTTTAGATGGATCACGGACGACAAAACAATAAACATGAAGCTCTCGTGACGTGCGTGCATGTACTTTTATTTTCCTGTTGTTTTGGGGTTAACATGCGCGTAATGTACTCTATATATAAATGGTCATTACATTTCTCTTTCTTTAATCTTTGTGGGTTCAAACGTTAACTATTAACGATCGATCATGTCTATAGAAGCTCTGGCAATGGCGGGTGTTGACTGCGTATCGTGCGGCATTGACTTGGATGCTTGGGAGGAGCTCGGGAGCAACTTCGAAGAGACGCCGCTCTACTTGCTGGCCGATGATCTGCAGATTTCGGCGCTGGTCGGGGTCGGAGAGGAGGTTGTTAGAGACACGATCAGCGAATGGGCGGTTAAGGTTGTTGGTTTCCATAAACTTGATTCTCTTCCCCCAATTCAAGATAGATGACACATGGTATCGTATATGCATCGATAGAGAAGATCTACGAATCAAATACCTCATCATCTTCTTGTTAGAGATTCTCAATTGTGTTTTGATAGTAAACTAGAAGGGTTGTAGATTTCTACTCACCTTGTCTCTATTATACATGCTATGATTAATTGTTTCGCTCTTTTTTGTAAAACTAAAAGTCATATAATATCGATCGTATATAAATATTAGAGTACTATATCTAAAAGATATGAATATACTCAACAGCTTAAATAAATGTTTGAGCCACAACCTTTTAGTTTGAATTTTTTTTGTGGATTGGACTTCTGATAATGAAACTTGCATATCTTATATATAGGGTTAATTTTACATTAAAATAGTATTGCCACAATAAGCTTTGATTTTGATCGAATTATTACGGTAAAGCATGAAAATCATCTTAAATAGGTCACATGATCTCAATTTTTTTTTTGTAAATGAAATTACCATTGGAATGAAAAAGGTAAAAACAGTTTTTTTTTTTGGTAAGAAAACGACGAAGACAGCAAGTTAAGGGCTAGAAGGGTTATTATTGGCTCCATGCCAACGCACATCCATATAAAAACTATGTGGCCTCCAATTCTAAGTTTTACCAAAATCTTCGTCCACACAATTAATCCAAAGAAATATATTGGATTTATTTGGTACGGTGATAATGAAATCGCAATTTGTTGTGGATCAGTTCTCACCGTTAATTTAATAATGAGTAAACTCACAAAAGTGCACTTAACTGCAATCAAATATGTCAAAGTATTGAGGTTAACTTTACTCTCATGTGTACGGAGCTTAATGGCGTTATGTTTCATACTAAAAAGACTATATTTCCCCTTTTGCTTTTTAAACTTTCAAATCCATGCAACTCCTTCTACGTATCTTCCATTGTCCATTTTTTTTTCCATTAACAACTTTTCCGACGAGATAAACCTATCAACTAGATTCAATTCAAAGTCCTATTGTTAATTACATCCAATTCAAATCAAATTATATCTAAACATATCATTTAATTTCTCAGCACAATTCCATGGTAATGTAACCATATATCATACATCGGTGAGAAAAATTTGCATTTCTCAACACAATTTCAAAAATGAAACTTGCATCGGTTGTCGAACGAGAACCGCCAAAACACGTCCCGCCAAGCTCAAATTTCTATCTGTTTCTGTGTCCGTCATTGATTTTCTCTTTAAGAATTTTGAAGTAAGAAGTGGATTGAAGAAGAATGAAGAGGAGGGTTCATTGAAAGTTTCAATTTTTGGACCATTTTAAGCCCAATTTCTTAGCAAATATTCTTGATTCATGATATTTTTTCGTAGGGTTCTTTGAGTTGATTAATCACCAATTTTTTGATTGAGTGGATAAGTGTTTATAAGTGTGAGGACTTGAAAGTGATGGATGAATTTGAGTATTTGGTTTTCGGTTGAAGTTTTTAAATCAGGTTGTTGATTTCATGTTTATTGAAGAAGATCAAGTATAAAGTGATTGTGTATGGGATTCAATATTTGGTATGAGAGATGAGGGACACTTATTCGAAAATTTAAAAATCAATTTGTTTAGCCATTTTACGATAAATTGAAACTTAAAAGAACTTGTCGGTCGTGAGAGAAATTAAAAGTTAATCTATCACATAAGAGTAAAATATATTTGATGACACATATTTAATGCTGAATTGTAGTTCAATATATTTATATGAGATTACCCTTTATTGACAACCTCCTTTTGTTTTGTTTTCTTTATTTTTTTCCTAGTCATATTTTGGTTGAGGGGTAATTTTGACAATTCACTTCTTTCTTTAACGTCAACAGTGAACCTGGAATATTGTTCATTCATTTATAAAATTCTAAGTTTAATTAATGTGACAATATGATTTTTTTTTCACATCAAACCTTATCTACATATTTACCAAAGAAGAGCAATCGTTTCAACTACCAGTAATTAATATGGCAATGCTATCCTTAATCCGCACGTGGCGCTCTGTCTCCCAAATCAGTGTATCTTGTCGCCGGCATCACTCCCAATCCGACCGTTCGTTGACGTGGCACAACCCTATTAGAGATCAGAAGTACCTCCGCGAAGCACACGATCAAATCTCCCAAGAACTCCTCGTAGTTTGTCGTTTAGTCTACGTGTCACTATCCGTATAAATAGACATAAAATCCGTATCCGGAACAACACTTTAAATTCAGTCATCGTCTCGCCCGGTTTTTTCAGTTTCCGATTTCCGGTTCGAATCCGCCATGGGAGGAGGAGGAGCGATGAGGACGGCGGCGAAGGTCGTCGTCGCCGGAATCCGCCACGGTGGCGCCTCCCCCAATTTCAACCCCGCCGGCGTCTTCTGGCCCGTCTCGCCGGTCTTCGTTTCGTCGTCTTCTCCGGGAGCTGAAGCGAAGAAGCCGGGTAAGAAGGCGCCGGTGCAGTCCGGATCCGGCGAGCCGGTCGCGAGGCTGGTGGTCGGGCCTGTCCCGACCTTGAAGGAGGCCCAGGAGGCCACTTCTGAGCTCAAAGAGGCTCTGGACCAGTACGTGCCCTAATTTTTGGGGCTTTATTTTTACATCTTTTATATAATTTCAAAAATGTTGTTAGATATTGTTGATAATTGTTCCTAATCAGGATAAATGAGGAATGCTATTTGATGATTTTTGCTGTTTTGACAGTTGATTTTGATGCGACCGATTCGTAAATATGTGATTATGTTGTGCTTTTGTGTGTAGATGTGTTTTTGAATTGGTTTCTGATCCAGATTTTTTGTTGAATATGTGATATTTCAGTTTATACCTATTGTCTCCAACAATGGTTGGTTGGGTTCCGGGGTCCTCTATTACAAATGATGCAGCACCGAGTAATGCTCTACAGGCGTTTAAGTTGTTCAGTCAGAGCATTGATGTCCAGGTTGTGATTGCAATCAATTTCCTAATACCATGATGTCTTTAACATTGTCATTATGCTTACATGTATCTATGTTTACTGACACACTCCATCTTGGAATCATAATCGAGCTGAAGTCTTGATTTTGGGGTTTGAGAGTTCATAGTGTGGGCAAATTGATTGTTGGGTTGGGTGTCAAATGATGTTTCGGGCTATGAAGACAATCATTTGAAAGTTAACCTCAGCAATGATAATTTGTTTTCTCAACTGGCATTTCTGAATATTGTGCTAGGAGCAAATTGGGATGATCTGTATTTAGCTCTTGAATAGTGGTTTGCATCTGACTGAAAAAATTAATTGCTTGGTTTCATGATGTTTCTTATCAGACTGCTGTTGCTTCCCTTGCTTCTGATCCAAATGTCATGGATGCTGTGTTGAACAATCCTGCAGTTTTGGAGTTTATCGAGTCTCACAGAAGCAGTATGAATATTCCATCCCTTTTCTTTAATCTCTCTCTACGCCATTCTTTACTGTGTCTTATTTGTTTGTTTTTTTAGCAGCCACTCACTTACTAGATCTGGACAATGAGTCTGATACTGATTCTGGTACTGGGTTTTCTGATGTAATGCATAGTATCAAGCTGAAAGTGCTTAAAATGGTGATCAGTGTATCTGAGATCCTTCAGAGCATCTTTGGAGCAGATCATGAAGAAGAAGCTGATGGAAAAAACCATTTTGGTGCTAATGATATCGCTCACGCTGCACCGCTCTTGGGATTGGCACTGGTGGTTATGATGGTGGTTCTGCTGAAGCGAGCTTAGCCTGTTTGTTTGTTTGTTTGTTTGTTTGTTTTGCAGCCTGCTGGAGAATATGCTTTAGTCGCAGATTTTAGAAACGGCTCTTCAGATCCCTTAAATTTTGCAGAATGAAATATGTTTCTTGTTATAGGGAAATTATCTCGGTTTATGTTTAGCTCAAAGTTAGTGGTTCAGTTTATGTTCAGGATGTTCAACATATTATTGATGTTTTGGCTCCACTTCGAATTCTAATCTACTGGTACTTTCTTCCAACTCTGCCTCAGGATGCAATTAGTTTACTTCACAACCAGCTAAAGATCACTGATCAATTCACATTAATGCCTTCGAGTTCACATTTTATAAAATAACACAAGTAAATATTCAATTTTATGAGCATGTTCAAAGTTTACTGGGAAATGTAGAAAAAACCTATCATACTTCTGCAAGGAGTGTTTTCAATGTCAACGTTTTTACATACAGATTACCTTTAAAAATTATATTAGTTTTATGAGCATGTTCAAAGTTTACTGGGAAATGTAAAAAAAAACCTATCTTACTTCTGCAAGAAGTGTTTTTAATGTCAACGTTTTTACATACAGATTACCTTTAAAAATTATATTTTGAAGAAATAAAAATCCATACCTTTAATTAAATTTTGTGCATTCAAATTATACAAAGTTAAATTACTTTTTGAATTAAAATTATTCTTTAGAATCTCAATTCTTAACTTCAGAGGCAATATTATCATTATTTTAAAAATACACATTTTGCAAGAAAATGCAAAATTCACAACTGCCTATTTGCCACGGTACAATTTTTCCATTTTCCCAATTTTAAACGATAAAAACACAGTAAAGCTTATTATTCATTGTTCTTGAATCTTGAACTACATGAAATTATGATAACTCAGTTGCATATCCTCTGGGAAGATGAGATAGGTTTTGTTACAATCTGCTTATTGTCAACCTACAAAACTGATCAAAGCTTGCCACAGAGCTCTTCAAGAAATCTTCATCTTCCAAGCTACAATTTACTGTCACATTCTCAATGAATATTTTTATTCACTGATAGACTGTCAAATTGATATTAGACCCCACTGTTAATGAACGTGATGTCTTCTTTGGATATTTGCATCTGCCCTCTATCTCTTCTCCCATTTGTCTGTGTTCTGTCTGGTTCGCCCCGCTGAAATCAACAAAAGTTTGAATCTCAAACTGAACTTACTACATAGCCTCGTTGCCATCAAAAGATAGAAAAGAACAATTGTTGTACTACGGATCAGATTGATTGCATACCTTTCTCAAGACGAAGGACAAGTATAAATACGCTACTTCCCATTCATCCGGGGATAACGTGCCTGCATTACAGAAAGCAAGAAAAAATGTTATTGCTTAATGGGCATCTAAAACATATACACGAACTAGACATGAATGCACAAAAATGTAATGAAGAACGACAAAGAATTAACTTAACGACAGTACCAAAATACAGACGCAGAAGCAAGAAACTTACTTTTGTCTTGAATACCGTCGCCCAAAGCGCCAAGCCTTCTCATAAGCTCAATATACTCTGGTCTTTTCATATACTCATGTACGAATTCATGAGAGTTCTTTACGAAAACTAGCTCCAAATCATTCTGCACAAAGTTCAACATAACTAAGCCTCTTGATTATATCCCAAAACAATAAGATTTACATGACATGTGAATTGTTACGGCAATGGACCAAATCAAAATGGTGCAATAGTTCTCGTAAGCAAAAACTATACCTCTTCCGCCAATGATTTGAACACGTGAAAGGGGACAATCCATTCGGGACAATCAACAGCATCCTGCCATAAAGAACCAAAGATTTTTTCAGCATTGATAACACATTATCTATAATTTTATGGAATTCAATGAAATGCTTACCTCTAGGTGAAACTTGTATCTGATGCCAAAGGGATTGGATGATTTAAATTTCTGAAGCAAATCGTTAAGCATTTGTTAAATTCCAAGTAGCTCCAATAATATATATACCAAATAGTTTGTAGTGTAGAAAAAAGTAACCTTCTCAGAAAACTCTTCATCAAAACGTATCCAGAAGACACTATTACCAAATGCAACGCCATCAGCTGCATAATCAGCCAGATACAAACAAATTAAATTATATTCAAGTTTACATATACCATATTCAGAAAAACCATTATATATATTGGGAAAAAAATAAATAAACCAATTGATTATGCCCATGAGGAAATAACTATATACAGTAGTTAGAGATGAAAACCTTCTCTAAGCTTTTTAATGATAACATTAGCATCAGGCATTGTGCCAATGAAGGTGCCCCCAGGACGAAGCAATTTTGATACATTAGCCAAGGCTCGTCGAGCACGCGCCTCAGTAGACCAGGAATAATGCATTGCAAACTGCAAAAGTTCAGTATCAATCATTCAGAATGTTGATATTCTACAAAAAAAGCACTAATAAAACTGTGTAATTCACTGGGTAGCCCAGGACAAATAGCAACCCATTCATTGCTGGAGAAAAAATTACAGAAGAGCCAAATGAATACAAAACTATTTTGTGAATTAAAAACATGTCATACTAAGAAAACGTGCAGACTCTCTAGACCATACTACTAATTCAATGAGCAGGAGATAATCTACCTGGCAACTGCAAATATCAAAAGGTGCATCATCTGCAAGAACTTTGTCCAAGCGAACCTGAAATTACCACAAGGGAACAGATCAGAGTTACATCTGAAGATTTATTTGTTTGCATTGTTAATACGATGCTAGGTATAAGGTCATATACCTTATAAACATAATTTTAACCTTAAATGATGAATAGACCAATCTGTTTATCAAAGAAGATATTTTCATATAAACTAGTTTATACTAGCATTTACCTCGAAACAGTCTCCACATAACAGCCGGGCAGGAAATGTGAATTTCTTACGACGCTGATGATGGTCTGCATCACCATTATAACGTGTACGGCAGTCCTCTATCTGAACACAAATATTGAACAGAAGTATAAGAGGGCTGATATATCATCAAATGCAAATGTAGAAAGAAAGTTCGAAAATTTTTAGATGACAGGCAGCTTCAACACCTAGTAAATACCACATAGTGAAACACACATCCTACTATAAAACAGATGAAAAGGCACAGAAGAAAGAACCTATTACTTGTAAAGTATTAAGAAGTAGGGTGTTCTAATACATACTTGGTAAGAAAGAGGAAAAACAAAAATTATTTCCAAATACAGAAAAAGTTAATGAGTACGTATATTTAGCATTTTGGCTTGAGCATGTGTATGACCTAGTCAAATACGATTATCTAAGATGAAAACACTTTTGGCTTTATTTGAAATATACTGGCCAAACTATGTTTCTGAGCTAACCAAATCAAACCATCAAAATATCTTCATAATATTGGTGTACTAGTAGCTACAAAAGAGGAATGTATTCCCCCTTCCCCAAATCACCTCCAACCAAGATGTAGGGAAATACTCAATCCATTTATTTTGTGATAATAAGTGATTCTGTCGGTTGAACTGACTAGGGATAAGACCCACTAACTTAACTATAATATGTCAATAATTCTAACTATTCAATGGAACTAATTAAAAATGCAACTCACAGGGTGCAAAAAAAACATTTTGCATGCACTAATCCGTGGACATATATATCCAAAGGGTTTAAAAAATCAAATGCCCACAGAGTAGATAAGTCATAGACGCCTACCACCACACTAATTCAAGATCAAGTAGTGGGTACCTGCTTGGGGGAAGGTGGGTTTTCTTACTAAATTTGTAATACTATATAATAGGCAATCTTTAATGAATAAATAGATAGATAAATGAAAGCATGCATAGGATAGATAAGTTAAGAGACTCCTAACAGCATACAAATAAAAAACACATGTGCTCAAGAATCATCAGCTGACCAATGTTAACGGCGAAATAACAATTTGCGCATATTCCCTGAGATAAAACTACACCAGATGAGCACAAAAGTAAGATGCTTTCCATACCGAGCCATCAGCAATATCAATGCCAACATAATATCCCACTTTTGCCTTGTCCCATTTGATGAGATCACCACCCTGGCAGACATATGCAACATTAATATTGAGAGGAAAGAAAGCAGTTCCAATATACAATGTATAAGGAGACATAGTACCTTGCCACATGCAAGATCAAGAACAGCATCTCCTCGACGAGCATAAAGCTGAATTAAGACACTCTTAATCTGTTCAATGATAGAAGATAATCAAGTATATTTAGATAATTTAACTTATTAAAACCATAATTTGTATCCGATTTTAAGGCGTTAGAAGACGCACCCAGTTGTTGAGTTTCTTTAAGTGTATGATTGGACTCGCTTCTCGTTCTTCCAAAGTTTGATTTGTCCTTGCACTATAATGGTCAGCAACTTTCCGCGCAAACACTTTCGTGCTCTCATCTTCCAAAAATTGCTCATCTCCTAACACCATTACACAATATTCAATAAGTAACACTCTTTCATCCCTTTTAATTTTATAAACAAAAATCACTAGTTAACTTCTAGATTAGACAGTTCAATCAAAAGGCAAATAACTAAACTTAAATGAAGTGCACTCAACAATCAAGATGAACTGTGGTTAACTATCATTTGCTAGTAAACCAATGTGTAATTCACTCCCTTCTGCATTCTCTCCAACCAATAAAAATGGAGTTTGCGCAAACCATAATACCAAGATATATTATCCAGGACATTAACCAGAAGGCAGGTTATTGGGTTGAGTAAAGTTATTCAAGTACTGCACAGGTATAGTGCATTACTTTTGTTCTATGCACAACTATATCCTTAGGTGACATGGTTTCAGTTGCCTATAAGATTTAGAGACGTGGAACACAAAGTTCTCATAAGAGCAGGCTGGCTTGAAAATCAAATCTTTGGCATCAGTATGAAAATACTCGACTGTAAAATCAATTTAACGCTCTTCCTCTTCAATCAAACAGATAAACCTGACTGTAGAGCAGCTAGATAATTAGGTAAGCTTATGTGGTGATAATTGTCACTGAAATTATTAAATTTCCATAATTCAAAAACCTAATTCAAGTAATCAAATGCTGGCCAGGTCTAGATTCTTCCCTATACCCTTATTCTCACTGTCAGCTTAACTAATTGACACAAACAGAAGAAACTGAATTACCATAAAATGATAAATACACTGATACAGCATGTAACCAAGATATTTCAATTACTCTACTTGCTCTAACTCTCCACATCTGCCTTTCACAACCCAAACCAATAACAAAGCACACAAAAATTACAAAACCCAGGTCAAAAATCAACTCTTTAGCCTATAAACCACAATCTATTCATGAAATTGACCATCAAAGAAAGATTCAAACTATATCCTTTGAAATTTCCCAACTTTCTCAGCAACCAAGGAACCCCATCAAACCTTTTAGAACTAAAATCAACAAATTGAACCTAAATTCAACGAAAACAACAGAAACCCACGAAGAATCAACACAGTGCTCGATGAGGGAATCGAGAAGATGAGAACAAAAAAGAACCTTCAGGGTTGTACTTGGGTCTGGATTGGGGAGGCCCGACGGAGGTGGATGGAGATTCAGAGTAACCGCGTTTCATGGTCAATCAGCGAAATGCGCCTAATGATTTGTATCTCAGATTCGTGGGGTTGTTGTTGTTGTGAGGATCTAATCAAAGAAGTGTCTTTTGTTTACCTAAAACAACGAAGAAACACAAAAAGGGGTGTTTTTTGCTTTTGGGATTGGTCGCAGCTATGAAGAGGACACTAGAATTAAACTGAAATAAAAAAGGAATCTTGGTGCCAATGTTCGTGCCAGATTTGGGTGTTGGGTTTGTATGTGCCACACAAACACAAACTTGGACCAAACAGTCCCTCCCAGGGCTGTTGTTTGTCAACTTAGGTAGGTTTCAAGGACGATGATGAGAGACTCCGAATTAATATCGTATATATTTCAGATTGGCAATAGAGGAATAATATTTTTTTATAATTGATTAGAGCGGAAAATATAATAGAAAGAGATTATATATTAAAATAAGATCGATTCCTCAAAAAAAATAAGAACGACGACGACCACATAATTTATCACATACTTAGGGTTGTTTATGATTCTGAAATCATGTCGAATTGATTCAGAATCGAATCGAATCGATTCTTAGAGTTCTTGAATTTAGATAATCATATCTAAAATTAAAGGTATTTGACGGGTCGGTTATAACCTCTCATGATCACAAGCGAATTATTGGTTATGACCGGACCCAACCGGTGATTGTTGGTCTTCATTTTGGGCCTGATTTGTGAGCCGAATTAGGTCTATAATCGTTATTTTCGAACTAATTATGCAAATTTATTTCGTGCAATACTAAATTATAAAATAGTCATAGGTGTACATTGAAAATTGAATATTATATAATCCAATTGAAACATTAACTTTGTAAATATTAAAAATAGTAACAAAAACTGAACATTATGCTTTAAGTAGCCTTTGGTTCGATTCTTTCCGGGTTAACTATGAATGTGATTTATGAGAAATATATACCAATTTAATTGAATGATTCTCTGATAATTGTAACCAAAATCGAATTATTATCCTTGGTTCTTGGTCTTTTAAATACAGTTCGACTCGATTCTCATTTTAGAATTAGTTTCCGGTCCAAAATGAACACCCCCGCTCATATCCATCACTCTCTTGTCATTCATAAATTTATCCAATAAAACCTAGACGACAACAACAAAATCAAGACGATGAAAAAAATATTATTGAGAGCTTTGTGTACACTAGGAGATATATGAATATGAGAGTAGAGACATCAACGCTTGTCCGAGCAAGTGATCAACACCATGAGGCAAAAAGGGTAGTACACAATACGTCTAATGATGCGAGTCCTAGACTGATACGGCAAAAACAAGGGAACAAACAGCACCAAGAATGATGCTAGAAAGACCAAGCCCATGATTAGCACAAAATTGGCAAGCCACTTCACATTGCTCACCACCAAGTACACTCCTGCCATGAACGCCAGAGACATTGATGTCAGAGTGATTCCCAACAGCGGCAGTGCGAATTTGAAGGCAATGAATACCAAGTACAGATCACTCTGCTGCGCCCATATTAGTATCACTGCAACAAATATGGAGCTGTACAATGCTATGGTGTCACATGTCACAAACACCTGAAACATATGGTTAGCGCCCAAATTAGCCATGCCTTGTTTCTGTTGCTGGTCAGGGTTGCTAGCATTTCCTCCAGGCACCGTGAAACCGGCAGCGAAGGTGACAGTGGCCACCAGTGTTGCCATCAGCAGCAGAGTGTTGATCCTATTGTTGTATTTATCCCCATTAGATGGGATTTTGGGAGTGGAGCTTTGCAGATTGGCTCGGGGCGCACCAGCCGATAGCAAAGCCATCCATGTTAGTCTCTACATGAACATAAAGTCACAAATCAATAAAATTGTGATTGTATGGTTTGGATGAGAATTGTACCTGACGATATGTTGAAAGTGTGGACACTCGCTCAACGATGTCCAATGCTGTGAAACCATCATTGTTGGTGAGTTTAAGGTTGACCTTAGTGTCCCATGTGAGGATGCTGACAATCTTGGGATGCCAGTTCATGGCAGCCAAATGGAGTGGAGTGTTTCCATGCAAGTCCTTGTGGTTAATTAGGCTTTCAGCATCATCCATTTTGATTAAATAGCTAACCATTTGAGCTCTGCCTCCTTTGGCTGCAAGGTGAAGAATGTTTTGACCACTTTGTTTGATTCGCTCCTTGCTTTTCTTGCTCTCATTTGATTGAACTAGTAACTCCATTGAATCTGGGCAACGATCAAGAAACATACTCACTATGTCAATGTGACCTTTGTAAGAAGCAATGTGAATGGGAAACAACCCAGATTGATGCCTCTGATAAGCTTGCTTAGTAGAATGGTCAATTAGTTTGCGAACTCCATTGACATATCCGGTTGATGCTGCAAAGAACATAGGACTCATCCCTTGTTCATTTCTCGAATCAATGAGTGTTGGCTCTTTCTTCAGTATTGTTCTCAGAATCTCTGTAAATCAGATAACATATATTCAATTCAATTAAGATGAAATCTTGATCAAGGATCTGAACATATACCTTCATTCTTGCTGATAAGCGCTGCGTGCACGAGTGATTTGCCTTTCAACTGTCCATTTGGGTTCCTATGATCAGAGCTAGCCGAAGTGTTATCATCCATCACGAGATTGACAATTTGGTGGTATCCGGCTTCTGCTGCCATGTACAAGGGTGATATCTCATCCTTGTTCAGCATATAAGACGCTTGTGGATCTTGCTGCACCAAGAATTCTGCCACTCCTTGATGATGCTTCCTCAAGGCCAGATGCAAGGCAGTGTCCCCATCCCCGTTCTTCTCTTTCAACACATGACTCGATTGGCCACTTGCAGAAGGGGTTGTGATCAATAATTCCTTGACAGCAGGCAGATGGCCTGCACGGGAAGCAACATGAAGGGGAAGGTCACCGATGAAGTTGGTAGCCATTTTGAGGTCCTGTTTATTTTGGAGAATCATCCTGACCATTTGGAGATTCCCTGAAGCTGCAGCAAGGTGAAGGATTGTGTTCCCTTGAGGGGTAACTTGTCTCCACACCGCCTCTTGAGACACAAGGGACTGTGTCTTCTTGAAATTGGCCTGCAACAACCTCCAGAAGGCCGCCAGTGAACCTGATGTCACTGTTCTGTACATTTCAGGGTCCATATGTTGGGACATGTCGCCACATCCACATGACAATTTCTCCTCTTGGGGCGGAGAAGCGATACTAACAGGTGTATTGCTGCTGATAGAGGGTGAAATATAATCAGCAGGTTTTGTTATAGGCTGAAGCAACGGGTTGCTGCGTGATCCGGACTGTGAAACCGCGGGCTTGGCATTGAAAAAGCCCCGGTGGACAGAATCATCATCATCAGAGGAACTAGAAGTGGTTCCATCAGGAAGTGGACCAGAACTGACAGACACTGATGAGGCTGAGGCTGAGGCTGACTTCCTCCGAAAGGCTGTCCTTTTGTGTTTGGGTTGTGAAAGCATATGACGAAGCCATTTTGCCTCTGAAGGCATGTAATCAAATTCATTTTCTGACCATGTCATATCCGCATCAAATTCTCCATCAGACTTCATCGCATCATACTCAACATCTGAACAACTCATTTTCCTTCTTGAGTTTGTCGCAGCTAACAAAACACAGAACCATAATTAAAATTTGTTAAAACCAGATATACTTAATGTATAGAGTGACAAGAGACTAACCAAATTCAGACAGAAGCTGCAAGCAGAATGGACTGTAGCAGAGAGAGAGAGAGAGAGAGAATCTCAGAAACTCAGGCAAATGATGTAAAATCTAAAGGCACCAGCTTTGCCCTCTATCTCCATGTCCCTGCATAAATATATAAATTAGAGTTTAGTTTTTATAATATTTGTATACAGGGACAACTTCCGCACCATTTCCATAACCCATTTTTTAATATTTGTGCAAGTCAAATATCATTGTAATATTTGTATACAGGGACAATTTCCATACCCCATTTTAGTTTCTTTTATGCTCTCTCTGTTGTTCTTGGTAGTTTCTCCAAATATGGACGTTGACCTTGATTAATAATGGGTTACCTCTTCTTCTTGCATTATACATATGCAGCCTACCTTTTACTTTTATGCAAGAGACAAGAAACGAGATTTATGAGTAGTTTATTTTTATTTTGACTTGTTACGAAGATATAGAAGTAGACATATAAACCGTATATGATAGGAATATAGACGAGAGAAAATATTTTTGGTGTTATGTATGAATTACAATAAGAGAGTCGTTTACATGGGAGGTAAATATGCAATCCAACCTCGCGGCCATGAACTAATGATGGGTACCAGCGTGTTAACGACGGCGTTTCCACGCTTAACGGAGGTGTACTTTAGTACACCGTTAACACTTTTGGAAATTTCCTTAACAACAGACTTGGTACACCTCCGTTAAGCTAAAAAGACGTTATTAACGGTGACACTAGGCCAAAAACAGGTTTATGTGACGGATCTAATCCGTTGTGAAAGACCTGAGTGAGGTTGCAAAAACATTTGTGTACTTATTGGGCGCAAATCGCGGTGGATTCATGGCAAATATTCTTCGGGCGATTATTT
>JAYMTP010003429.1:0-17027 GCA_036897365.1 Geranium brycei | reverse complement strand
AATTACTAATATGTCATTTTTTACTTTTATTGAATTAATTTTTAGCTGAAATTAGTTATTTATGAGAGCCATTGATGAGTTTTGATCAAATGATTGTTGTTTGTTCTTACTTTCCTTTTTGAATAGTAGTTTCCAGCGGAGTGCATCTATATATATATATATCAAAAACTATTTTTAAATTAAAAATTAAAAATAATTTCTTTAAAAAATTAAACAAAAATTAGACGAAAACTGATTGCCTCAGGGTGGTGGAATCAGGTCCGGCAAGGAAAACAATCAAGAAACATGTTCGGAGGCATCATCTATGATTGCAGGCGTTTTCTTTCGGTCCCTGGTTTAGAATTCTCCTTATCTTTTGTTCGCAGATTGTGTAATAAAGTGGCTCGCGAATTGGCCAAATTTGCTTTAACTAACAGTAGCTGCAATTATGGTGAGGGTTTTGTCTCACCAACTGTAACTTTCGTTGTCCAACTTGATGCCGAATTAGTTGCTATTCATTAATAAAATTCGGTTTTCCTTAAAAAAAAAGACAGAAAAAGGGAAAAAACACATAACTCATCTATACAAATGTTGCCTTTCCTACTCATATATATTGGAAAAATCGATGTCACGAGATTTTGTGAGGTTGGTTGATAAGCTACGGTCAAGTTGCAAGTTATGACAAATACACTAATAAATATTTATAAGAAAAATGTATATTAGATGTGTAAAGTATTTGGTAGGCCCAACCCAAGTATAGCATGTGAGCATGTGAAGGTGGGGACATAAAGTCAAGACTTGCCCATGACATCTGATATAAAGGGAACATGTAACTTCTCCATCAATTATATGCCAATTTGCCAAGAAACTTCCACCACCACCTCTTTCACTCCCATTCATTTCCTCTATTTTCAGGTTGTGCCTATTTTTATAAACTCACCAAATTATTTCACATCCCAATCAAGGTCACAAACTTCATAAATACCACATATATAGTAATTAATATCAACTCCATGTTACTATATATCCATTTTTAAGCCAATTATGACACCTATATTGATGTGCATGAAATCAACACCTCTGGTAACACATTTAAGTGAGTGAGTCATTACTTTAAGAATGTTCAAGAGATAAAAGAGTTCAAAACATAAAATCTTCAATGAATTAATGTTGTATGATTTTTTTGAAGATCACATATTAATTTGAATTTGACACATAATTTAATTTGAAGTTCCTAATTGGGTGTGAATGATAATTATTTTTGTTTCAAAATAACTTTGGAAGCAAAAGAAATTTAAATTGAGGATATTGGTTGAGTTGGACTAACGCAAGCAACTCTATCCTATAATTGCATTTGAATATTGTGTTATTTTCCTCGTTTCAAATAAATATTATGATAATTTCTTTATTTTTAAATAATTTTATGAAAAATTGTAAAAAAATGTTTTGTTCTATGTCATTTTTGCAAGAAGGTGCTCTGATGCTTGTTATTGACAAAAAAGTGTCGTATTCTTTCAATTTTCTTTTTGCAAAATGTGTAAGGTTTTGTAAAATTGACGAAATTAAGTAAAATTGATTTTTTCACAGCAAAATTATAAAAAATAATTTAACCAAAAAATTAAATTCTACAAGTTTTAGTTTTAGAAAAACTTTTTAAAATATTTAATTAAAAATAATAATTCTTAATTTTATGCACAATTTTGTCTTTTTATATATTAAGTATACATTTGTAAATCTTTTTACCATTAACAAAGTGACAATAACTTTAAAAAAAACAAAGTGACAATAGGGCACATTTCTGAAAATTTCTCATAATTTTATTATAAAAATAGCATGACACATTTTTAAAATTTTCTCATAATTTTATTATAAAAATAATATATTGGTAGATTTTTGCTTCCAAATCACGTACATGATCTCTGTATAATAGTATTGCAACTACTATTTATTTCGTATGGAAATGGAATACTTTTGAGTAAAGTAAAAAAGAAGAAGAAAAGTAGGTACAAAGCGAAAAGAATAATAATTAAAAAGAGAGGAGGGGGCAAAATGAAAAATATAGTAAAGTAGAGGGGTACGAGCGAAGAAGAAAAACCAGAGAAAGAGGTTGAAAAACAGTCCACCAGAAAATAACAAATAACAACCAACGCCCACACAGACACTCCGCAACCACCACCACTCCACATTGCTGCGAGAGCACAAACACAGAGCATGTGGAGTTAGTGAGCCTGTGACACACTGCTTCTCTGGAGAGCTGAGAAGCAAGGAATCGATCTGATCCGTCACTTTCTCGAGAAATTTTTGAGGAGAAAGTGGAGGATTCGGCGAGGAAATCGAAATGTTCAGGCTTCACAAGCACAGGTCTGATAGACTGGGCGACCGATTCGATTTCAATTTCTCCAGCTTCCAAGCTCTGCAGGTATCGTCTGCTCTCTCTTTCTTCGTCATTTCGCTGTACTGTGTTCGAATCTGCTGTTCCATTGTTGAAATCAGCTCCGTTGTTTCTGTTTCTCGTTCAAATCTGCTCCAGATTCGTATGTATTTGCATATGCAATTTGTTGCAACTTGAATCGCCTTCACTTCATGTGAATGTTCATACACATACCATACATACATGATGCATACGATGCATTCATAAATGTTTGTGTAAAATTGTCACGAGACATATGCTGATTGCGATTTCACATGATAGATATGGACGGTGGGATGTGCTTATCGTTTCTTTTGGGATTTTATGATAAAAATAATATATGATGTTTCTTGTTCCTTAATTTATTGAATGTTAAAGTTCATTTTTCTTGACTTGATGTAAATCTGCAGGTGTGGTTGGAGATAATTAATATTTGAATATCTGTAAATGTAATTAACCACCTGAGTTCTTTTATTGCTAATTGATTTTGAGTAAAATCTAGGGAAGTAATAACTAATTAATAAAGAAAAGATTGGTATTTTATGGAGCCCGATAGATTACACAATTGATTTCCTAGCAGACAGTTGAAGAATCTCTTGGATGATTGTGAGTCTTTTCTTGTCTGAGGAGATGAGATGTATGTGCTGATATGAGTGCTTTATTGCTTATATTGTGTCATTACATTCCCAACGCCAATGCATATCAGTATCATTACCCTCTGGTACTTAACAATCATAGGCGAGATAGAGGGGAAATAGATGTATTGACAAATGCTATATCTCTCTAGTTACTCAAACATTGTGGACAATAAACATGTGTAAAGGGTTGATATCTCTCTAGTTTTTCTGGGTTATTGTCTTTCCTGTGCAAGTATATCATCTTAATATTTTCCAATCTTAGTTGTTAGTTTGTTACATATTTATTTCTTTTTGTTTGGTTTGCTGCATGCATTTTGGAACGTAGGTACCAAAAGGATGGGACAAGCTTTTTGTGTCTATCATCTCTGTTGAAACTGGGAAAACTACCAGCAAATCTGGCAAAGCATCAGTGCGGAACGGGACTTGTCGATGGACGGAGACTTTGACAGAGTCTATTTGGATTCCCCAAGATGATGCTTCCAAAGAGACTGAAGAGCGCTGTTTTAAGCTTGTTGTGTCCATGGTAGGGTGCCTAACCAATTACTTTGCTGTTAATTGTTGCTGAAGATCTGTCTAGGTTTTTTATAAGTTGATTTACATTTGAAATTCTGATGGCATTGTTGCTTTAGGGATCAGCTAGATCTGCCATACTTGGAGAGGCTACAATAAACTTGGCAGGTTACACTAGTTCAAAAACTTCAACTCCTGTCTCATTACCATTAAAGAGATGCAGCTATGGAACAACCTTGCAAGTAAGCTGTCTTCCTGTCCCCAGTTTTGTTCCTGACACTACAGTTTACAAGCTTCTTTGCAGTATAAATAAAATGAGCTGACAACATGTGAACATAGAACATAAGCATTCACAAATAGAGTGCTTTATTTGTTACATTTACAGTTTTACTCTGCATAAATGTTGAATGAATTTCCCGCTTTTGGTCTTCAGATCTAGAATCTTCGTATGTCTCCCCTATGAAACTTATTTACTTCATTATTTCTATCTGGTTCTCTTTACATGGTTTCAAAACTCTGCACTTTCAACTATATGAAAGTATTGATTGCCTATTAATCCTATTAATCATTCATGATACCCACCCGTATTTTCTAGTAGTGACCAACAAATTAGTTATCTTACATATTTAGCATCCGTATTCTTCTTTTTTTGTTTTTTTTGATGAGCTAAGGAATTTTATTGCAATAAGAAAAGCAATTACAATAAAAAAGGGAAAAGGAGAAGGAAGCTAGTACAAAACTATCCAAAGCCCGAAGGTGCCAACCCTGAAACTAATGAAAAGAGAAGGTTAGGAGGAGCGAATAGCGGTCCAAACAATTATAAGAGGTGTTGAAATGCTTCTGGGATGCTTGATCTTGACGAAGGCGATTGATTTAGCATCCGTATTCAAAGCATGAAAGATTTAGAAGAAATGAAGAATGATCAGATGCTTGATCTTGACGAAGGCGATTGATTTAGCATCCGTATTCAAAGCATGAAAGATTTAGAAGAAATGAAGAATGCATATTCTTTGTGCTTCTTGACCGTGAAAATCAAGTTACCTTGGATTGAAATTAGATGCCATGCTAAAATTAACAAATCAGTTCATGGGATCTTTAAAGTTTTGAGAAATCCTATAAACCATGCAAATGGCAAAGTTCTCAACCAGGAACTGTAGTTGCTGCTTTCCTTTCTCCTTTACTTAGAACACACTAACTTTTTATGATCCACCAAATGCTCATTTGGTTTGAAGCCGATATTTTATTTGCTTCTCAACTATTTTTATGCCAACATTTTGCCTCCTTTTTTTCCAGGTGAAAGTTCAGTGCTTGACACCACGAACAAAACTCAGGTTTGTACTATAATGATTAATTTTCTGATATGATAGATAAGTTATGGGTTCATAAATAAGTTTCTGAATATTTTAAAGGGACGAGGAGTGGAAGGATACAAATTCATATATAGAGGATGGAAGTGATGACTGTGATGACATGGAAAGCAAATCAGATGTATCTGATAGTACATTCACCAGGAGTGTTGGGTCTTCATCTAGTAACCGTTTCGACACTACTTCTCTTCCTGGAGAACTTTCTAGCAGGGTATGGTCACCACTTTCTTTACCGATTAGTTATTATGCTGTTACATAAATATAGAATCATGTTCTGTTCAATGTGCAATCTGAATGCTGGTTAGTGCATTTTGATTGGTTATTCCTACAGTTATAATGCAGCATATTTACTTTTAGTGTTAGTTATATCAAGAATAGTTTGCATTTAATTTGTGAATCATAAAGACAGGCGATGATGCTTTGTTGTAATACTCAAAATTTGGCATCCATGGCTTCATTTATTAAATTCAAACTTTGACCCCTAAGGTAATGGGTTTCACTCATTGTAAATCTAGGCTATTTTGAACCATATTGTGGGTCACAATACATTTTCTTTTGGAATTAGATGACTTAAACTCGTTAGTCTAGCCTACCTGGGATTGAATTTCTGCAATACTCAGTTTCTTGCATTTCCTTTGTGCTCCAGTGATGATGAACCCTACTCTTGTTGCTGCAGGACCATAGTTTCTCAGCATCACGAAATAGCTTTGACCATGGAGAGGATTCTTTTGGCAGGGAAACTTTATCCCCTCGAAGGAGCTTAGGAGGTGGAGCGACAAACAATTTGATTGGAAGACAAGATTCAACTGGCTCTCAAAATGGTTCTCCTTACGGTTCTTATTCTTACAATGATTCCTCTAGATCTAATCACGTGTCCTTCAATTCAAAGGTCAATTCCAGTGGCCAGAACCAAAGAGAGAACTCAAATAGAGTTCCTCGGGCTGTTAATACTTCGCCTTTACAAAATGCTTATTCATCTAAAGAGCTCCTAGAAGCTACAGAAGCCAGAAATGAGGAGCTTCAGGCAGAAGCAAGAATGTGGGAACAAAAGGCTCGAAGGTTAATAGTTGATCAGGAAAAGTTGCAGAAGAAAATATCTGACCATTCAGAGCATCAAGCCACTCTTCAGATGGAGCTTTCAGAATCACAAATAGCAAGTGAAGGCTTGAAGCAGGAAATTGAACAACTAAAATCCTTGTTGGAGGAGTCAGCGGCAACGCAAACTGCCACTAATAAGACAGAGTCACAAACCAAAGATGTGGATGATATTCAGAAGGAATTGGAAGATGAGCTGAAGTTTCACCGAGAATCAAATGTCAATTTAGCCTTACAGCTGAAGAAATCCCAGGAATCCAACATTGAGCTTGTTTCCATTCTTCAGGAACTGGAATTGACCATAGACAAGCAGAAAATGGAGATTGCCAGTTTTTCAATAACAAAATCCGAATCTGAAGATGATAATAAGTGTGATCCAGAGGATGACAGAACTCTAAAGCTTCAGATAGAGCAGTTACAAGAATCACAAGAGCGTTTGGAGGGTACAATTCGATCTCTGGAAAAATCTCTTGAGGAAAAAAATCAAGAGATAGAAGTTGAAAGAAATCTGAAGTCTCAAAGTCTAGTACACTGTGAGACAGAATGGATGAATAAATTAGCTGCAAAAGAGGAAGAAATCATCAACTTGGAATCGAAGTTATCCAAAACACTTGATTGTCAAGGCTTGAAGGAAAATAATTCTGAAAATGGAGGTGACTGCAATCTAATCAAAGAAGTAGAAGTTTTAAGGCAGAAGGTGCAGGAGCTTGAGAGAGATTGCAATGAGCTTACAGACGAAAACTTAAATCTTCTTTTTAAGCTCAAAGAATCAAGCACTGTTATTCCACAATGTGGTGCCTCTTCTAATTCTTCAGCAAACGAGTATCTAGAAAATAATCATCCTTCTACCTCTGAATGTGAAGAGGAGCTGAAGGAGGAAATCCTCATTGAAGAAGTTTCTGCAAATCATTTACAGGTTCAATGCACGGATCTTGGGAATAAGTGTGCTGACCTTGAGATCCAGCTGCAAGCTTTCAAGGATAAAGCTGATCACCTTGAGAGGGAGCTCTCGAAATGTCACGCCAAAGAAGAGGAGCAGAACATGGAGATTGCTGCACTTGAGCAGCAGTTAGAATGTTATGTAGGGAAGGAAACTGAGGGAGACAGCCATCTGGTGAATGTCTGTACAGAAATAAAAAATAATGAATCACATGATGCTGCCATGGCCACAATATTCTCCAAATTAGATGAACAGCTCCAACAATATGGAGACAACATGAAGAAGCAGCGGTATCCTCTTCATTCATCAGTAAACAGTGAATGTAATGATGGTTCGGAAATTTCAAGAACTACAGATTTTCAAAAGCAGCAATTTGAAGCTATCTTGAACAGCTTTATCCAGCTAAAAAGATTATTCGACATAAATACTACTGCATGCCATAATGAACTTCAATGTAGTGAAGAAGTGGTCCAGGCACAAGTGATAAATGTTGATGAAGTGGAGGGTTATGCTTCAGCAGAAGATAGTCTATGCAGTATCAGCCAGGGAGTCAAGAATCTGCACGTGGACTCAGAATCTGAAGTAACGGATCTGAGGAAGGAGCTGTTGGAAAAAATTTCTGAGGTGGACAAGCTTAAGGCTGACAATTTTCTGAAGGAGGAAGAGGCTCAGGCTCTACGACATTGCCAAGGAGATTTGGAAGATCAGATATCTAAACTTCAGGAACAGAAATGCAAGCTGGAAGAAAATATCAAAATCATGAGAAGGGAAAGCGACGTCACCTCCAACTGCTTGGATGATTTGCGCAATGAGATGGCAGTACTTCATAGTAATATGGATTCTCAGGTTTCAGCTAACAAGACACTTGAAAGGCAATCATCAGAGCGAGAAAATAGTGAACATGAACTGGAGGTTCATTTGTCTGAACTAGAAGAAGAAAATGTACAGTTATCAGAGCGGATATCTGGCCTGGAAGCACAAGTTAGATATTTGACTGATGAAAGGGTGTCTGGTCGTTTGGAGCTACAGAAGTCAGAATCTCATGCTACACAACTCCAGGATGAGATAAAAAGACTGGAAAGTGAAATAGAGGCACAAAAGGTTGATATGAAACAGAAGGTGCAGGAAATTCAAAATCTGTGGTTGGAATCACAAGAAGAATGCAAATATCTGAGAATGGCAAACCCAAAGTTGCAAGCTACAGCTGAGAATCTCATAGAAGAATGCAGCTCGCTTCAGAAATCAAATGGTGAGCTAAGGAAACAAAACAGAGAGTTACATGAGCATTGTAATGTCTTGGAAGCTGAAATGAAGGAATCACAAGACATTTTGACTCGTCTCTCAAGGGATGTTGAAGCTTGTGAAGAAAAAATTCCATCGCTGCTGGAAGAAATTGCCTTGAAGGAAAAAGCTCTAAATTCAGAACTGGATGCTCTCATTCTCGAAAATAAAGAGCATAAAGAGAAACTGATTCAGCAAGAGGGCTTGTTCACTCAGATGTTGGAAAAAACAGTTGAAGTTGAGAACCTTCAAATGGAGGTCGCTCACCTAATTGAACAAATATCTACAACTGATGATGAAAAGGAGAGAACAGAAGCTATACTTGAAGTATCTTGTTTGCGTGCTGATAAAGCTATTCTTCAAGCTACCCTTGAAGAAGTTCAAGGAAAACTTAGATTATCTGACAGAAAGCTCGATGCACTGCAGACAGAAACTGAAGCGAAAATACTAGGGCTAATGGGAGAGATTGCAGCTTCCAAGCAAAACCAGGAGGTTATGATGGCCGACAATGAAAAATTACTAGGCTTGTTTGAAGGTGCCAGGTCTAATGAAATGAAATTTAAAAATGTCGTCAGAGGACTTGAGATAAAACTCAAATCTTTTGAATATGAGAGACTGCAGCAAGCAGAAGAAATGTCTGATCTCAAGGCTCAATTGCAGAAAATAGTACTGCTCCAGGATGAAGTTTTGGGGCTCAAGAGATTACTTGACGAGGCTAAATTTGAAAATGAGAGAATAGAGGCTTCACGGAAGGTATTGTCGGGAGATTATGAAGAACTGAAGGCTGAGAATATTTCACTTGCACAGAAAATATCTGCATTGCAGAAGGCTGTGACTGAATTGGAGGACAGCTGGTGCACTAAAGTTTTGCTCGAGGAAAAGGTTTTGCGACTGGAGGGAGATTTAACTGCAAGAGACGCACTTAACGCCCAGGAGGCTGAGCTGAAAAACGAGCTGGCCCGGCTAAAGAGAGTGAATAGTCAATTCCAAAGGAAGATAAAATCCCTAGAGGAAGAAAACGGAGAGTGCCTAAAGACATCTCAACCTCCTGAAGAGGGGATAGAAAACAAGATGGGACTAGAACCGGGCAAAGATGAGTTCAGCAGTGCAAGTCCTACTCCTTGTCCGGAATGCAAAGCCAGAAACGCTTCTATCATCGATGATGAATCAAACATTTCACTGGTCTGTATCATCATGGCTTGTTTAATGTCATATCTATTTAATTTCATTAATCAAAACAAATCAGGGATCTTATAACTCAACTTCTTATCATGACAGGAGAAAGAGAATAGCATTGTGCAACTAAAGAAGCCAGCTGAGGAAACAAGCGTGTTGCAGCTAATTCAAGAGGAGCTTGACACAGATCACCGTCACCAAAAGGTTATTAACACTACTGTTTCCCTTAATTCCATTTTCTGTGTATGTATTTTAGATGGTCAAATTATATTAATAGAAGAAAAACCAGAATGTGCTTTACTGATTCAAGATTTCTCTGCTCTTCACTCTTATAAATTTCAGGTCACTGATCAACCAGACTATAATGCTGAAAGTTCTCAAAAAATCCAGCTTCTTGAGATAGAACTAGCTGAGGCATTGGAGTCAAACGACATGTACAAAGCCCAACTTAGGAGGTGGGTTCCATAAATACTCTTTCAATTTCTGCTTATACCAATCTTTGATCTAAGAGTTTCATCAATACTATAGATGAAAGTTTGTCATATCGCTTTACTTCTACAGTATGATTTCAAGTTTCCTTGTTGCTGTTTAGCTTAGCTCTTCTAGTGCGTTACTATATTCAATGCCATTTTAATAAAAGTCCATCCTGAAGATGCTGATAGGTGTAAATATTAGGTCAGCTGAAAACATAATCTCATATCTATAAATTACACATGGCTGGCTTTATTTGCATCTTCATACAGTCAAATGCAGACTGATCAGAAAAGGGATGAGACCAAAAGCCAGGCCATATGGAATTATACTTACTGTGCATTTTGTCCAGGTTATTATCCAAGGAAGAAAATAACCGTGAAGAAGATCCAGAGAAGTTGGCCGGTGAAGACGAAGCAGCACAGAAGGAAGAATGCAACCACCAATCAACAGCACTCCAGATAGAGTTGAAGGATTTGCAGCAGCGATACTTCCACATGAGCCTCAAATACGCCCAGGTTGAGACTGAGCGCGAAGAACTCCTGGTAAAGCTAAAAGATGCCGGTACCAAAAAGAACTGGTTCTCGTGATCCAAATGGGTGACATGCTCATTTTCTTCTTAAGCCACATCTTATTTTTTCCTTTCCGGCCAGTTCTCAACACATTCATTATACGAAGAAGAAAATAAATAACACTGGTGAGTATTTGCAGTTACGTGTATTATTCAGGAGAGCAGTCAGTCAATGTAGCCTCCGTAATTAATCTTGTAAAAGATGACTCTTCAAAGTTGAAAGTGCGGAAAAAGAATGTTACTACAACCATAAGCTGCATGTATGTGTTCTCATTTGCATGACCCACCTTTGATCAGAACAGAAAAATTCCAAATTCAAATGTCACAAGCATCTGAAGACAATCATCAGTCCAAACTTTTACGTAGTTCGGATTTTAATAATCGGAAAGCCAAATTGCAGAAGCAGAGGGAGCGTAATCCACATACAAATGAGAGTTATTAGGAAAAATACATGAGGTTACTGAGTTGCTTATTACCCTGAAGGCTTGCAGTGAAGCTAGGGAATAAGGGGGACAAGGCAAGAGCATGAAAAAGAATCTTCCAATTTAAACAATTTATTTACACATAAATTATGAATCAATCAACTGTGTGAGTCATAATCATTTGTTGTTCCAATTAATAATACACTGCACGCCCATTTCTTATAATCAGTAAACGTACCGTGGCAACAACTGAACACTCTACAGAGGAAAAAAAACCCTAGGAGCTTCCCATTCATTCATGTAAAGAACCTTTGAACCCAAATGCATAATACATCTTACCAGTCATTCTTCCTCTATCCGTTCACCTCTTCCTAGTTCCTACAGTATGGAGTATGCTCGGATCACCTCAACAATGGGCGCTCTACACAATGGGCACTTTCCTCCACCACGAACCAACTCATTTGCACATTTCGAACAGGTACACATGTGTCCACATCTGTAAAAGTGTTTTTGAAATTGGATCCAACACAAACGGTGAGATATGAGAATATAACCATAAGAATATAAGCAGTGTGAAAGACTGTCTTCTAATAAGTGGTAACCTGTACAGCAGAGAATCAATATGACTATCACAACAGACACAGCAAGTTCCTTTCCTCACATGACCCCACTTGGACCAATCCTCTGATGCCTCTGCTCCTGCACAACAATCATGGGAATGAAAATAGAACCACAATGATCATAAGTACCAAGAGCTTGATGTTATGAGCCTTCGAGATAGTAGACCAACCTTTTTCACCACCAGATCGGTTCAGAGCTGCAGAGACTTCCTGTCTAACAGAGCGCTGCAACTCCAATTGCATATCCATGCAGGCCTCCAACATCCTCTGCATGTGACTCATGCCTTGTTGAAGTTTTGCCATGTCAGCCCTCAGATCATTAATCATCTCCCATTCCTGCTTCAAATTGGCATCCACACTCAGTCTCAAACTAAAAAGTGTTGCAATACAAGACACTGGAAAATGATACATGTTTTAGCATTGTATTGAAAGTTAGAGTTCACCTAAACAGGTCACGCCATAATTGTTTGGCAGATAATTTCAACCTCAAATTTATGATACCAAAATATGGGCAGTCCTCAATATCAGTCAGATTAGAAGTCTCAACAATTGGACCACATTCCTAATAGTCTAATTTCATTAAAGCTAACTATGGACACATTTTTGACAGAAAAATATGGCAATCACCGTATAGTAGTGAATAACAAAAATAATGTGACAGCCTCAATTTTCTATAACAGCTTCAGACTTCCTTATTCAAGTCATGACTTTCTCAGCTTGAAATTCTTCATAGATAAACGGAAGTGATATAGGTTTATTACGAAATATGAGCCCTGAACACTGACTTCTCAAGAAATATAGGCAGGGAAGCATAATTTTTTGCAAACTAAAGAAAGGGGCATATTTGGACCAACAACAAAATGAGATATGTAATTTGAATTTTTGCAGAGGAAGGATGGCTCACAATTTCTGATCGCTGCATGCTGTGACGAGACCAAGTAGAGTGATGCAAATCCTGGTGCCAAAGAGGCTGTGGTGGAGGAACTGGTGGAGAAGGGAGCACAAGTGAAGGTCTGTTACCAGCATGACGCTGAACTTCAGCCTGTTCATCTCTCTGCTGCTCCTGATCTTGCTCTGGGGAAATGGGAGTTGGTGTTGGCAGGTTTCTATGCAAGTCCCAGTCAATGGGTGAACGACCTCGTCTCTCCACATATGACTGAATTAACTGGTCCAGACTTTCTCGGAAACCGCTACGAAGAAGATTAGAAACACTTCTCCTGTAAAATTGAAGAATGAAATTCCACTCTATGAATGCACAGGGCAAATATACATGTGACTATAAACACCAAAACCCAGTGTAATTGTTCAAATACCTGCTCAGAAGTTCCCTGAGTTCCATGCTATAGACGTTTTCATCATCGGGAGGATGAAACCTATTTAATCTTCTAACTGGCACTGCACGGCGAATTCTTTGGCGTTCAGGTGGCCTTTCAGACCAATTTCCAGTGGCTTCCCGAGAGACATCCCCATGCCAAGCTGCCTGAGGTTCTTGGGGATGATTATCTTCATCTACATTTCCAGGACTTCCTTGAGGCCAATCATTAACTAAGCCTTCTTGCCAATTCCCATCATCTCCATCATTACCGTTTCTCCATTCATTAAACTCGGCATAGTTTCCTCTCCCATCTTCATTAATTTGCTCTGTCCAATCCCCTCCTTGATTAGCAGGCTCTTGCCAATTTATACCTTCCACTGTTGTGTTGCTCTCCGAATTTCCTGTTTGATCTGAGAACTGTTGAACATCATTTACACCTAGATCCTGACGCATTGCTTCAGGTTGTTCTGTACTATCATGTTGGATATCTGGCGAAACATTTGTTTGGGTCCAATCATCAGAATGATTAACATTATTGTTAGATATCGTATCAGAATGGCCGCTAACTTGACCACGAACAATATTTTCTAATCTGGAACGGAACCCTTCCCTGAAAGAGAAAAAGAATGTCAAAATGTTGTATTTCCAACCACCAGAGTTTTCACATATCAATCAACAATAGAGGTTTCCCTCCTCAGATGATAGAAAAATGAACCATTATCCAATACATATTTCAAGGTCAAAGGGCTTAAAGTCTATACCTCAAACCAGAAACAGTGTGCCGTTGTCTCAATTGTACTAATTCACCAGCCGCCATAGAAGGCGGCCTCTCCTCTTCCACAGGCCTTTCATTTCGTAAGAATCTCCCTCGAAGCAGTGACTGGAATATATTTTGGTATTAGAAGTTGAGGCATAGTTAAACATAAAAGCAACAAACCCAAACAATATATAAAAGAGACTTAACGAAGGAAAGCAAAGACGCCCTTTATGAAAATACAGCTACTTATATGGAGATAGTACACTGCCACTTTAAAGAGATACTGCCAACTGGAAACATAGTATATATCAGACCAACTTGAAGTGAACATAAAACCCATAATATAACACAATACTTATCGTTCCAAGCTATATATCGGGATCCTGTAAAGTTCTAGGAGTCTGAATCAGTAAACCTTATTACTGTTTCATCCTCAAATTCTTTCCTGGTCTCATGTTACATCAATACCACATCGAACTAGCATTTCAAGTCATTGATTTATTTCATATGAACACACAGAAAATGTATAAACAGAGCAGATAGGAAAAAATTGGAGAGTCAGAAGGCTCAATTGAGACTGACAAGAAGAGTAGATGAAAATTTGAATATGTCAAGAAACACTGCCTACTATGGTTCAAGCTTTAGTTAATCAGATCATAAAAATGATCCAATGAAGAGAAGTTACAACATTCCTTTTGGAATAGTTTATTTAACAGACCTGGATCTTGAAGTGTAAACTGCAGATCAGTCAACTAGAATATCAAACCAAAAAATTAGGCTGAAGAAGCCCCGTAACTCCAATGACAAGATATATGACAGTTGCAGATTTATGATTGAAGTGCATTTTCTAATTTTTAAATCTAAAATTAGTACCATGGTGTTGCTTGAGAAAACATAAAGATATTCACCTCTTGGACATAAGAAGAAAAATAGTACATCAAGAAGCTTTTATAGCATCATAAGCAACTGACCTGAATGCGGCTGCGATGAGCAAAGTCAGAAACAGCCCGGTGCTCCAACAGTCCTTGAAGTTCCCCTTGTCTTTCCCTCTCAATCCTCACAAGTAAATCAAGTAAAGCTTGTCTTCCACGCAACCTCAGCATGTCCCTGCGAATATGCTCTGGTTGGGTGTCGTCATTGTCTGCTACTGAACCATTGTGAGCTCCATCCCCTTCTGCACCCGGTGCAACAGCCTGACTGTCCCTTCTGCTCCCACGAGCACCTCTCTGTTGCTGACTTGTCATTTGTACCCATTCCCTAACAACTCTCACCCTTTCTCTTTCCGTTTCACCAAGCCATTCAGCTCTTGGACTACTGCTCCTCTGTGCGATATTAGATGAGTGATCACTAATGCCACTTTCCATCCATCCTCGAACAATTTGCCTCACACGCTCCCTCTCAACTTCACCAATATCAGGAGATTGTTCTCGGCTAGAGGCATTATTATTCTCATGCTCATTTTGTGACTCCATCTGATCCTGTGGCCAAGCACCAAAATCATTCTCGTTCTCAGTTGGATCCCCCAAACTGCCCTGATTTTCACTTTCTCGACTCTCTGACATATTGGTAGTGGCAATAGACAAATTTGTATTAGACTCAACACTCCTTTGCTGCCTCAACCTGTTCCTCATCCTCACCCTTTGTGCCCTGTCCAACAATTGATCATCCTCCAACTCCCTCCACATTTGTAAAATTGAAGAAGCCTGCGTGCTCGACCTCTCCACTGTCCCCTGCTGTCTTGAAGTCGGCGACTGTGACTCACTCAAGAACGATGCATCAAGCATTGAAACTGTCTGCAAACCCGCAAGTGCCATCAACTCAGACTCACGGTTCCTTCTCTCAATCGTAGTTATCATCTGATGCGCCTGGCGCGCAGCCCACCTGCTCAAGATCCTCGAGTGGCGCCTCCGAGCAGCTGATGACTCTGCCAGGTCATCACCCTCAAGATCAGACCTCCTCCTCCTCCGCACAAGCTGATCGCCCTCATCGTCCTCGTCCTCTGGAGAGCGTGTAGAGCTACAGGATGCAAATGACAAACAATCATCCAAGTGCCCCCTCATCAGTTCCTCCAGTCCTCGCTCAAATTCAGAGTGAGTCGTAACTGTGGTGCCAGTGGTGGACTCAGTCTTCTGTTGCAGCTGTTCAAAATCCGCCATCCTCACCTAACCCCTAACCTCTCACCACTTCAATCTTATCAAAAACCTAAAACTCTTAGGTTAAGAAAATCCTAAAATCAAACATTTCTCTAGATAATTTACACACAAATCTCATCCCTGGCAAAATAAAAGCTAAAATAAACACAATTCCCTATATTTCTAGTCTCCAGGTTACTGAAAACCACAACACGAGCACGAAAGATTCAGAGTTGGCCACATATCACTATCACCACCTGACAAAAATCAGGAGTCAAAATCAAAATTGTTCGACCATACACAACTAAGCAACCCTAAATGGATAAAAAAATCCAGAAAAATCAAGAAAAATCATAAGGAAAACGGAAATCGTAATGAAAGTGGACTCTGGCTATGAACAAACAAAACATACCTTCCAAGCGTCTTCCTCCGTAAGTGCAAGCATGAGAAAACCCTAGCTTTTCCGTGACAAATGAGGAGAAAATGCGCGAGAAAGTGAAGATAGAAAAGATTGGTCGTTGCAGTTGAAGATGAAGAAGAATTAGCAAAAGAGAGATCAAAGACAAAATGATTTCAGATTTTTATAATTACATCTCTGACTGTGAGAGACAGATATTCACTATTTTATTATATTTATAAAAAAGAGGAAACACCGGCAGCAATCTAATTCCGATCTACCGTGTACCGCCACGTAATCAATTTTTACACGACATTGGGGATTTATGTAGTGGCCACTCGGATCGTGACACCTCATCTCACTTCGGAGGTGCTACGTGGCGCTTTCAGCTTTGTATTGTATTCATTATTATTCGGATAAAAATAACTCATGAGCATGTTGTGAGTAGAATATGATTTTAAATTTATTTACTTGTTTCACCCAACACGAGCAATTATATTTAAGGCATGCTCTTAATTACTTTAGAAAATGAAGGGACTCTAATTGATTGCTATGAATTTAGATTGATTCTAAGTTCATAACATGTTACAGTGGAGATGAATTTTTGTACAAACAACTCTTCTAAAAATTAAATTTATTTTCCGTGTTACATATAAATTGATCACCTCTTTTTTCTAAAAAATGTATTTTTCATAGATAATACAACTGATAATAGATTGTATATACTTTTTACATTTCAAATAATTCATGACAAATTAAATTACATTATTTCAAAATTATTTCTTATTCAAGAAGATGAAAAAGCATAAATACACTTCTTGCCGAATGAGTTAATTTGTATATATATGTTTAATTAAGTAATGATTATGGGTTAACATGTATATATGTGCTTACTTAAGCATTGACAATATCACTACTTATACATAATCAATACTCAGCTGTGAAA
>JAYMTP010003428.1:0-17030 GCA_036897365.1 Geranium brycei | reverse complement strand
TACTCAGTAGCAAATGGCTCACGAATTGGCCAAGTTTGTTTTAACTAACAATAGCTGAGATTATGGTGAGTGGTCTGTCCCACCATCTGTAGCTTCAGTTGTCCGGCTTTATGCCGGGTTAATTGCTATTTAATCAATAAATTCGTTTTTACCTTAAAAAAAATAGCAAACTTATTCGTTCAATTAGTAAAACAAATGATTGAGATTAAAACACATTATTATTAAATTAATTAAATTTAAATTAGCTGAAATTATATATTAAATTTAAGTGAAAGGTTTTAATATATTTCTCAATCCACAATATTTAGATGATTTATTAGTTTGCGCTTCAAAAATAATTTTTTTATCTAAGTAATAAATAGAAAGATAAAATATAATAATATCCAAGACCTGAGTTCAACAGAGCGAGTAAGTCTAATCCCAATATATTTAGTGTCTAATCATGAAAGTGGTCGGTATAATGGAATAAACAATTAATGATGTAAATATTCACTTGTTTAAAAATAATAGAAGGATTGATATTTTTTTTTGGAAAGAACATCATTGTATTGTTGAATAGTTTTATTAATTAGATAGATAAATAGTTTTAGAGAAGATGTAAATATTTTTTCTCTCATCAGTAGATACGATATTAATTAACAATGTAATTATCAATTATTTTCCAACTTTCACCCACCTTTATAATGAAACAAACAAAATATTAGGATTAGGGTTGCCCAAAAATAACTTACCCCAAAAACAACTAAACCGAAAAGAATCAAACTGGTTCCGTTCAAAATTAAACTGAATCGAAACTTCACTTATTTAGTTTATATGATGAGAACCGATGAAAAATCGAATTAAAAACCGAACGATTTGGACACATAGCCTAAATATATCGGACCAGCAAAAAGCAAGTCAATACCATACCAAAATGTGAGAATTTCGTAAAATCGGTTTAAAAAATCCAACTGGAAAATAGCAAGTCATATAATAGCACTGGACGCTCGCAAAATGAGTACTATCCGGTCGGGTGAATTCAATAATATACACATGTTGGCGTTACAGCCTTCCTTCTCCTTTCCAGGGCTTATTTGAAAGAGAATTCAGTACTTCTTGGTCGTAAATATCTTAATAGAACGAACCGCCCCGTGGATATCTTTGCTTTGCTTCGGAACAAAACAATTCGAATCAAGCTCGATTAACCGGAATGTGCATTATCCATACATGGGATCCTCCAAAAAAATTTTGATCAGCGAATCAGAAAAACCCCCTGTTCTGGACCGACCTTTGGGGAATCGTGTCATCGGTCTTTTAACCCCTTTGTCAGCATCCGAGGGGAAAACCCGTATTCACCAAGATTCGAACTCAGCATCTCACATATGTTAGCATGAGTTCCTTACCACATGGCTCAGCACGATTTGATTGAGAAGATCGAGATGTCGGAACAGAGTATTCGTTCTTTTTTTCGTCCATGTTCTCGAATCGATCTGAATTCCCTCATCTTAATTGATAACTGAACTGGTGGAATCAAAATAAAACAAACTCGGCTCAATCCCTTTGATCGTTAAAACATCCTAAAATACGAGAATTATATGAAACCCGTCTCATAACAAGCCAAACTGAACCATACCCAATACATCCAAAACCAAACCAAATTCCATCCACCCAATTTGATTTTTATTTTTATTTCTTTAAAAACAGAACCTTAAACAGCTACTTCAATAAAGTAAATTCCTATATAATCGGCTCATGGAGATTTATTTCCTTTCTCATCCTACGATTTGCTTCCCCTAAATTTCATTGATTTGTTTCCTTTATTACATTTATTTCCGCCAATACAAACATTCCAAGTCTCATGAAAAAAAAAGTATAAATATTCTCAGCCTTTATCTTCAACCTCTCAATTCTTTTTTTTCCCAGCAGAGAAGAGAAAAAAAAAAAGTTACTTCAACTTCAAAGATCAAGAAGGCGATGGCGAAGCATTGCTGCTCTAACATGGGAGACGAAGGCGGCTTCGGCTTCACGGGACTGCTCGTTGCCATGATCATCGCTCTCATCCTCATCGTCGTCTGCAATCAGCCCGCTCGTCGTGCCAACGTTGTCTATCAAGTCTCCTAAGGTCCCCGCCTCGAGTTTTTTTGCCCGTCGAATTATTGAACATGTAGAATTTAATTATATTGCTATAGGGTTTTTTTATATGCATACTTGGTTTTAGAAACCTGGATTATATGAATGTATTATATTTTTATATAATATCAGTTCTTTTTCTCGTCCATGTTCCTGGTTTTATATTATTATATGAATTTGTTTCAAAATCGAGACTGAGGAAAACGCCTCAGCCTCGATTCAACCTTTTTAAACTTTTACAGGCGACTTTGATTGAGTTAACAGCGCAAAGAGTTTTGATCACGCAGAAGAACCACACTACAACAAAAAAGAAGAATTTAAAACAACAAATACACTCAATATCTTTTTATTATTTATTATATTATTATATAATATTAGTTCTTTTTCTCGTTCATGTTAATTTGTTTTCTTTCTCTTTGTTTTAAAATCGAGTCTCGATTCAGCATTTTTAAACTTTTACACGCCATTATGACACACTACAACAAAAAGAAGAATTTAAAACAACAAATACAAACTCAATATCTTTATTTATTTTTTTTATAATAATAAAATAAACACAAATAACATAGATGATCAAGAAAAATACATAAATATTCTTCACTCAAGAAGAAGCTCCTTTGACTCTTGTTTCATAAACTCCTTCATATGGAGCTTAACCTTTGATTCATAAAGACGTCACACACAAGTACAACACACATCATGACTTCAAATTTAGACACATTATTTATTGTTGTTGTTTAATTTCACTTCCTTCCTTCACTCATTAATTGATGGACTCAATTTCTATTGCCACCATGGGATTGTTGGGGCAAGGCACATTGTCATTCACATTCACTCCTCTGTTGCCTCTAACACTTGCTTCAGCTTCTCCAAGCTCTTGGATCTTATTTTCTTGCCTTTTCTTGGAGTCCTTGTAGATGAGATACAGTATCATCTGAGCGATCCCGAACACGAATCCCAGTATGTTTGGTGTCTAGTCATGAAAGTTTTTCAAACCAGCGATTAGTTTCATTCAGTCTAATCGAATAAACGATTAATGATGTAAATATAGAGTTATTTGAAAACAATAGAAGGGTTTGATTGTTGTAAATATTGTTGAATAGTTTTATTAGATCGATAAATGTGCTTACTGCAACGTAATAGTCTTGGATCAGAAGCCCATAGAAGAACCACATGACGGCACATAGTGTCAAGAAAAAAGACAGAGAGATTGGCATAAACTCGACACTCTTTGTTCGTATGACAAGTCGCTGAGAAAAAAAAACATTATTAAGATCAAACAATAAACATCAATGCAAGTTTATGAGAAAAAAATATATACAAAATTATGGGTGAGTATGAGTACCATGATACTGAGAGGAGCGACAAAAACACAGACAGAAAAGACGGCACAGATCCATCCAACAACGGAAACCCTGTTTCCGCCATGTGAGAAAAAGTAGGTGCAAAGCACAATCACTGCATAGATCCCAAAGTTGTAGAGGACAAGCAGCTTCACTGTATACACCTACAATGTGTGCGAAACATTTAATTTATTAGTTGACTAGACACATTTATTTATGAGAATCGATAAGATTTTATTTTGAAGATATTTTTAGTCGAGTATAAATACCCTGGCTTCCTTGGTAGCGTAAAAGAGGAAGACGGTGAGGTAAAAGGACTCAATGACAACGCCGATAGAATTTATGGTGATTAGCAGAAACCCATTAGGTTTAAGGAAGGCATAGTAAAGCAATAGCATCGCACTGAACAAAGCGACCGAATAAGGTATAGCCTGAAACCCTTCTGTCGACTTTTTCTTGAAGATCCGATAAAATGTGGGCCTACACAAAAAAATGTAACAAGTATTTAAGACAACATTGTATAGTAAAAAAAATATGTGCTCGTATCTTCGTGCATAAAAAATAGAAAACTTACAATGGAGACAAAAACACCAGAAACGATATCACATTTCCTACAAAAAGTGAACAAAATTAATTGATTGACCAATTAAATAACATGATATATATATTTCACGTGTGTGTAACGAACTGTACGATATGAAATCTTGAAAATAAACATACCTAAAACACCAAAAATAAAAGCCAATTGATGATGATTAAACACTGCCATTTTCGGTCGAATCGAAGCTCCCACAACAAAGATTATTGATCAGAAGCTTTGATTTTTGCAGTGATTTTTTCTCATTACAAGGTGGTGTATATATAGTATTAACTTTGGAGTCTATAATGATGATAATTATGTGTAGGTTACTTTAATTTTTTGCTTTTTTTGGATTGGTTATAACAAACCAGTTTCTCAATCCTGTCAAGACTTGCAATTCATGCTCATCATGCATGTAAAGGCATACACACACACATTATATGCATGAGTGTCACATAGCTTGAAGCTCATGTTGCTCAATATGATCATTAATAATTAAGTGAAAATTATAGCATATTTAACAAGAAGTGATATGATTTATATTAATTTATATTCAGAGGAATGCATGTAAATTGGATTAATTATGTTGAAAGATTGTTGATAAATTTTTTCCATGATCCTTGCAAATTAAATGACTGATTCAGAATTTCAGACATGTATAATTATGTGTTTTAACACGTTTGGATCGTGGCGACCCTACTGAAAGACTACCACGTGATTTCTTCCCTTATTCTGACAATATTAGATTTCCCATTTTGTTGATATCGTAAGATGAAACGATTAATGGTTCATTCATGATTTCAGAAAATTATGGTTATATGTTTGAATTCTTAGAACACATGAGCTTCAAGTTTGTCCACGTTGCTCGATATAATCAATAATAATTGATTGATAAGACTGATAAATAAACTGATAGGTGAAAAATATAATATGTTTGACAATAAGTTATATGATTTATATTATTTCATATTCAGGCATATTTATAAATCGGATTGTATACGTTAAAAGATTATCCATAACTTTTTTCATGATTCTTGCAGAAATAGATTTTTCATATTGTTAATAACGGTTGATTCAGGATTCAGACATATACAATTGTGTTTCAACACGTTTAGATCGTGGCGACCATGTTGAAAGACTACCCCACGAGTTCTTCCCTTATTCTGGCAACATTAGATTTCCCATTTTATTGATGAAACGGCTAATGACTCATTCATGATTTCAGACAATTTTGATTATGCGTTTCAACGTATAAAAGACTGTCTCACGAGTTCTTCCCTTATTTTGGCAACATTAGATTTCCCATTTTGTTGGTATTGTAAGATGAAATGGTTAATGACTTATTCATGATATCAGACAATTATGATTATTCGTTTCAACACGTAAAACACGGATAAATCTGGTTGATCATGTTGAAACATTGCCCACAATTTTTCCCAGATTCTTGCAAAAATAAATTTTCTTTTTTACTAGCATTGTAAAATGAAATAGTTGATAGCTCGTCTAGAATCTTTGACATATATTATTGTACGTTTTATGCATTTCAAACGTATAGATCATACATAAGATTACCCATGATATTTCCATGAATATTGTAATAATAGATTTCACATTTTGTTAAACGTGTTAAACGAAATGGTTATCGGTTCATTCAAAAATTTTGACATACATAGTTATACGTTTTAACACCTATAAATTAAATTAACGCCGCTAAAAGATTGCCCACAAATTATCTTTGATTTCTGCATAAAATTGATTTCCAATTTCACTTTGTAAAAATAAAACAATTCAAAACTTTTACCCACCTAAAAACTCAATCCGATAGGTAGAAACCTAGATTGTTATATAAGTTGGTGAACAAATCTGTGTCTTTTGGACGTGCGACTCAAACACATGTGTTTTGGGTTAAAAAAATTTAACCATTTTATCATAGGTATAATTAATTTAAGTTAAAATAATGAGCTGAGGTGGATATGACTCATTGATGAGTCAAGATTCATAACTTGCCACAGAAGTGATCAAATCTATGTGTCAAAAGTTTAGTAGAAACCAAAATTACAAAGCTAAAATTAGTAAATGTGAACCGAAGCAAATAAATCAATGATTGGTTGAGAGAGTAACCGAAAAAACTGACTTTTATCTTGGAAGGTAGTTATAGCCGTTGAATGAGAACACGTGGAAAGCCCTACTAGCAGTTGATTTTGAAAACTATGTCCTAATTTTATTTTTTGTAGTTTCATTTCATATTTATAATTAAAATAATGTCAATTGTCTCGATTAATTATTACTCTAATTTTTTATAAAATGACGTGTTATTTCACGAGATATGATACATTAATTTGTAGTTTTAACTTCGTATGATCATAATTCGTCACATGTTTTGCATACCATATGAATTAATCGCTTTGTGTCAAATTTATATGTAAAGGGAGTGATATATATGTTGGGTGCAAATTTATTGTTCGTTAATATAATAATTTTAGAAAAGATGTGTCGAAAAAGTTCGTACATTAATAATTTATAAAAATTTGGGATGCGGTATTTTTCTTTGCAGAAAAAGAAGAAGAAAACTATGCATTTATGCATAAAAATACATATTTTCGCAAAACCATTGATAAAATAGAAAATGATTGATTTTGATTATAATTAGTATGAGAATATTTAAATCCTATATATTTATATATAGTTGAGTTGAATCAGTATTTTTCTAATTAGCCCATTAAAATTGTATTAGCCATCAAGATAGTTGTTGGTAAATTTGTAATTTTATATAAGTATCTTAAATAAAATGTAGTTTTTTCCAATTAAATTCACCTACCCTGAGCTAAAATAGGAATGTCTTAAAATTTAACGATTCATGCTTGATAATAATTAAAACATTTTTGAGCCATTAAATGCAAAACAAAAAATAACAATTATTCAAATCTATCCACCATTATACACCTTTTTGCTTGAACTACAAACCAATTATATAGACTCATTAATTAACTCACCAAAACTATATTTTTCATTTCATTGATTTAGCTGTCAATCTAATACCAATCATGATATATTTCTTGGAAAACAAATCAAACTATAATTAGGGTCATTTTGTAGATAGAGAATTAAAAGTATTTTATAAAATAGACGCAATTGTCATTTTAATTAATATAATGTGAAAGCTTTCAAATCAAGATGTAGCTAGTAACAAAACTGGACCTATATGCATTTAATATTTGTAGCCAATTATTGCTTGTAACTAATTTGTTTCCCGATATTATGTATGCTCGTGATCAATTATTGTTTGCTGATTTGTCAACAAGTGGACCAAAACTCCTCCCAATATAACGTGAAAACTACCAAGAAATGGACCTCCCTTTACATTTAATATTTACAACCAATTATTGTTCGTGATTAATTTCTTTTGTAAAAAACGCTAGTAGAAAATTACTATAAATTAATCGAAATACATGATTGATTGAGAATTAACAATTAATCACTCATAAACCTGTCGATAAATCAAAAAAATTAATCAGGCAAATCAAAAAGAATTAAAAGTTATTTGTTCCCATATTAATTATTATTCGATTTGAAAGGTCCTCTCAATTTAACATCCACAACTGTTTTTTTCCATGAATGATTAAAAGACCAATATTACAACAATTCTTCACATTCATACCCAATCGGTACTTCAATGCAATATGAAAGCTCTCAAGTCAATATATAATAAACCGACATTTAATATTCAAGGCCAACTATTATTCACAATTATAAAGACATATATATTATATATTTATATCTGCTATTGTCAATTCAATGCAGTGTGAAAATATGGAAGACCTTCAAGTCAAGATGTGACAAGCAGTAGAGAACAGCTTGGTTTTGATTGAAAATGACCAAAAAAAGATGTAGTTGATAGTTGAGCTAAACACTACACATTCATAGCATGAGCCCCCACAATGATAGAGTAGTGGATCAAAGGAAAAATAACGTGGCATACTATCACAATTTTGTAATAAATTGTCCTACATTTTATTAAAGGTTAATTATAATTTATTTGTCTTTTTTTGAAAAAAAATAGGTCTTCTGTCAAAATTTTAACTATATTAGAGCAAATTATAAAAAACGCAATTAACTGAAATGAGATTAAATTTCTTATAACAGCTGTAATAAAATGTAAAATCGACAACTATAGTAAGAGTAAACTGTAATAAACCCTTTTATTAATATAAAAATACCGTAAACTTTGATTTATTTATTTTTTTCAAAATGTCTATATTTGTAAAAAATGAAATTAATAAATAAGATTTTTATAAAATAATTTTACAAATTATATTTTAACTATAAAATTTAATTATACAAGTTTTAGTTAAAAATATTTTCAGACTTTTAGAAAAAGTATTATATTTTTTTCTAAAAATAATTCTTAATTCTAATGACATTGGGGACTAGGTCTGAGGATTAATTAGATTTTAAATTTCTCTAATTTTTAATTTTACTAAATAATTTATTATGTACACACAATTAAAATATGATTTATAACATATACAATATTTAGAATATAACTTTTTTTGAATATATATAATTTTTTTAATATTTGTTACATTTATGTCCATCAAAAACGATAAAAATACCCACAAAATGTATCTATTAGTATAAATTATTTTAATTTTTGACATTTAATTTTATAATTTTTTTAAAGAAATTAAATTTTAAAAAAAGCTTAAATCCACCTAGACCCGCCTAAATATGTTTAGTGACTTGATTCGTCCGATTAAGTAAAATTGGGACGGTGTTCTTAAAATCCCCGCCTAAGCAGGCATCTAGCCCAATTTTAGAACACTAATAAATACATCATATTTTACACACAAAAAATCAAAATTTACATCACAATTTTTACAATTATTAAAGTACACCCCACCCTTTTCTAAAAGTGTGATATTATACAGTTGTACTTGTAGCTATTTTCTCTTGATAGTTGAGCTAAACACTGTACATTTATAGTAGGAGCCCCCCCAATGATAGAGCAGTGGGTACAGTCCTTAAATTCTTGCATCAAATGAAGGGCATCATGTCCTCTATTTGGTATTTATGTCCCAAACCACACACTCTTCTTCACTAACACTACTAAACCCTCCTCAGCTCTCTGCACTGTCTTCTTCATCTTCTTCCATGGATATTGCTGGTGATGGAGGGAGCAAGGTGGTGGAGACAGTGTTTTTGAGGTCACATGACATGTTCCTTAGGATCCTCAGCTTGCTTCTCAGTGTTGTGGCCATAACTGTTATGGTTGTTGACAAGGAGGACTCAACTGTGCCTCTCAGTGTGGTTGATGGCATGCCTCCCCTCCAAGTTCCTGTTACAGCCAAATGGCATTACCTCTCTTCCAATGTGTAATGGCCTCTTCACCTTTGATCTTCCTTTTCTATAGTCTTGATTTCTTTTATGGGTTTTTGACATAGTCCCATCCCATGTCTGGAGAATTTGAAATTAGTCGAGAAATGTATTAGTTGCGTCCTCTAGCTATCAGCTTCAGCTTTTAGGTTCGAGTCAGTTCTCATATGGTAGTAGATTTGCTCTAGTCTTCAGCTGTTAGCTCCATTTCCATGTTTCTTGATAGTTGTTTTCATAATGTCATATCTGAAGAATCTGAAACTGATCGAGAAATGTATTTACTCGTGTCCTCCCACTATCAGCTTCAGCTTTTTAGGTTCGAGTCAGTTCTCCCACTATCTGAAACTATTCAACAGATGTACTAGTCTCGTCCTCCCGCTGCCGGCCTCAGCTTTTAGGTGAGTCAGTTCTCATATGGTAGTAGAATTGCTCCAGTCGAACTCTTCAGCTATCAGCTCCATTTCCATGTTTCTTGATGGTGTTTTTCAGACTCCCACATCTGAAGAATCTGAAACCGATCAAGAAATGTACTGTTGCGTCCTACAGCTATCAACTTTAGCTTTTTGGCGAGTCGGGTACTCATACAGTAGTAGAATTGCTGTGGCCGACTCTTCAGCTATCACAGCTCCATTTCCATGTTTCTTGATAGTATTTTTCAGATTCCCATATCTGAAAAATCCGAAACTAATCAAGAAATGTACTAGTTGCATCCTCCAGCTATCAGCTTCAGTTTTTAGGTTCGAGTCAGGTCTAACACAATAGCAAAATTGGCACAATCTTCGGCCTAGACTCATTTACCGCGCTTTAAACCTATTTGGGTTCGGAGTAAATTCCCATACCCTTACAATCTTTATATGTATTTCTGATCTTTACATCTATGTGCAGCTTCTTCGTCGTCTCCAACGCCATAGCTGCAGTCTACACAGTCATATCTCTACTATGGTCCCTAACTCTCCGGACTCCCAAACACCAACAAAACGTAGGGTACCTCGTGATGATCATTCTAGATGTGATGATCATGGGGCTCCTCTTGTCCGCCATAGGAGCAGCCGTTGGAGTCGGGTACATTGCAGAATTCGGGAACTCGCACACGACATGGACAAAGGTCTGCAACGTGTTTAACAAGTACTGTCATGACATGGTTGTCTCTTTCGTCGCTTCCATGCTCTCTTCGCTCGTGTTCCTCTGGATGGTGGTCATGGCTCTTATCAACCTGCACAAGCGGATCAAATCGAACAGGGTCTGAGGTTTAGTTACTAGGTGGTCCCTGTATACGCTTGGACAGTTATAGAACTATGATTCTACTCGAATAAGTCTATGTTTTGTTCTTTGTATGGATAATTGCAAAAATTGGCTGTGTAATAGTATCTGGTTTTTTTAGGAGTGTTCATGTACTCGATTTATTGCAAAAAAAAAACTTACTACGAACTTGTTTTTTCGGCATGGGTAAAGATGAAAATACCCTTCACATTAAAAAATTATACGCCAAAAAATCATTATTGTATTATCACAAAACCATGACAGACGGAAGATTACATGCACACAATAATTATTGTATACTTGTAATCCAGCTGTAAAATCCAGCTTCACAAGTACACAATAGTTCATGTATCATCACAAAACCAAGAAACAGTCAAAGATGGAAAATTACGAATAGATCGATGTCTTATTTAGCACATGTTTGAAACAAATGATGGTTGGATCATCGAGTCAAGTTTAAGGATCAACAAAGATTCTTCATTTCTTCTGTTTTTTTCACATACCATAAATCTGATTAACAAACGAAATGAAAAGCTATTTGCAGTTACCATATGCTAATGTTTCATACATTTTTAGGATATTCAGACAGCTACATGGTACATACCGGTGTTTCACTGTCCCGTCTTAGCATGTTCTATCTCGCAACACCAGTACTCTTAAACCAGAGACTGATACTACAAAACAACATATTTGCATACAGCGCCATGTAAATGGGGATAGCATCACAAACCCAATTCACATCCCTCCACAAACTCTAATTATGATAAGCATCGATATACACACACACCGTTGGTGTTCATGAAACACGAGCAAGCTATAAACCATAACCCAGTTTCAAGATTTACCTCATTAGCAGAATAGGTTCTGAAGAAGCATTTCCTCTTTGTAATCTCCACAAGCAGCATTATGATTCAGATTCAAAAACAGTTTCCTAAAATCAAGTCAAGATCAAAATTGCAAGCAATTGCAATATTAAGTTATTTACTATGTATATGCCTCCACATGTCTAGTTCAAACAAAACCCAATACAAGCCACAATCAAATTTGAAGACACATAGTGTAAAACCCACAAAATAAACTACAGAATTTTAAGATTCAAACCTTATATTGAGACAATCCATCATTTTCAGACCCCAAAACACCATAAAACCTGGAAATGAACCAAAACAGCAAAATCCAGGTCAAGTAAAACCTCTACATGTCTAGTTCAAGCAAAACACAGTGAAATAAACCACAGCATTTTAAGATTCAAACCTTAGATTGAGATAATCCATCATCTTCATACCCAAAAACACCATATAACCTGAAAATGAACCAAAACAGGAAAATCCAGGTTAAGCTACACACCCATAGCCTGAAAAATCATTATCTGAACCAGTCGAATCGAATCGATCAAATCATCAAGATTAACGACACTGGGTCTATCCCAAATCAACATATCATCGAACCCACCAACCCATCTCCTCCTTCTCCGGCGCCGTGAACCTCCGGCGCCGAAAGGTCGTGCCTTTCCCGCCAAAAACAGAGCTCTCCGTCATCGAAGCAAGGGACGATTCAGTACAAGAGAGCTATGGAGTCGCAGCGACGCTGCGATTTTTGAGCTAATCGCTCTCTGAAGTGAAGACTCAGTCACTCTCTTGTGGGACCAGTTCCTGATATATATATGCGTGACTGATAAAAAATGTTTTTTATATAAAAAAGGAAGTATTTTATGTTTTTGAGAAAATTCGTAGAAAAAAATTAATTGGTCGTCGTCAATGTCTCTCTTCTCTCTCTGACCTAAACCTGTGGAAGACACAAAAAGCACCGCAAACAATTTGGGAAGCTTCAAATTTGGGTAATCCATCTATTTTTAGCTTCTGGGTTTTCGATTTCTAAGTCATTGAGCTCGTTTTTTTCTCCGCAGGGACAATGGAGAGGAAGGAAGATTATGGGAAGCTTCAATTTGGGTAAAATGTCTGTTTTTGGCTTCTGGGTTTTCGATTTCTGTGTGATTGAGTTTGATTTTGTTTAGTTGCAAGCATTATCGGAGACGATGCAAGATTCGAGCTCCTTGCTGTGACCGTATCTTCCCTTGCCGTCACTGCCACAACGAGGCCACTGTACGGAACACTCTCTGTATCTTTGTTTCTATGTCAATTGTGTATGTATATGTGTACCAGTGTATATATATATATATATGATATGGGTTTGTGTATGACTATCAACATTTTCACGGGTGTCTCTGTATTAACTATTTCTCGGGGTGAATTTCGAATTAGAGCTCATCCAGGGATCCTGCGGCAGATCATCATGAACTCGTGAGGTTTGATGTTACACATGTATGTTAATTTGTTCTCTCTCTGTTGAATTTGAGTACATTATGGTCTGTTTTGGTTTAGAAGTTTTCGATTTGGTATTTTAGGTTGTTTATCCAATTTGTTCATTAAGCAATCTATAGAATTTGTGTACATTGTTTTGTTTAGAAGCTTTCGATTTCGTTGTGATGAGTTGAATTTGGTATTTTTAGGTTGTTTGTTCGATTTGTAACACGGAGCAGGAGGTATGAGTTTTGAAAAATTTGAGCTCTATTTGTTTCTTCTTCTTCATATCGAAGCTATGGCATATACATTTTACCAATTGTGATTTTGAAGATGCTTTATAGGTTGCTTGGGTTTGCTCCAACTGCGGCGTCGACATGGGAGAGTATTTTTGTAACATTTGTAAATTTTACGATGATGATGTAAGATTATTAGCTTCTAGTTTCAAAATGTGGGTTTTGATATCTGTTGCTATCTTTGATTTTTCAAGCATCTGATCCCGACATTGTTGTGTGCTGCTTTGTAGATCACGAAGGGACAGTTCCATTGCGATGAATGTGGGATTTGCCGGTAAGTCATCAAATTAAATAAAAGGGAAATTTGCAAGAAATTGCCAAGAAATTTTCCAATTTTGCAAAAAAAATGGTTGTGAACTTACCATTTGTTTGCAAAATATGTAAATTTGTCGAAAATGACCTTAAATTTGTTTTTTTGAAAAATCAAAATAAAAAGACTAATGTTTTTCCACTCGAGCTCGTCTCTTTACTCCGAACTCGTCTAGATTTGAAGTCTCGCGGAAGGACATCAATGGCATGCGAGAGAATAAAAAACTGACTAACTTGAGTTGAAATTTTTTTTTTTTTAATTTTAATATTAAAAAAATATTTCAAGGGCATTTTCATCATTTTTGGATAAATATACACAATTTGCAAAAAAATGGTAAGTTCACATCCACTTTTTGCAATTTTCCCTTAAATAAATCTCTTAGTGTTTTAGTCATTGATTCGCTTACAAGTAGTTGTTTATTATGATTTGGGATTTGTGTGTCGTGTCAGGACTGGTGGGCGCGACAACTTTTTTCACTGCAAAAAATGTGGTACGTGGCATTTTCTTGTTTTAGCTGTAAATCTCGGCTTTTAGTACATATTTCGTAACATTTCTTGGTCTGCATAGCAAATATCATATTGGAATGTTTTAGTATTTGATTTGCATTTCCTTTTGGTTTTGATATTTGCGTGCAATTTAGGATCTTGCTACTCACTTGAACTGCTTGGTAATCACCTTTGTGTAGAGAACTCCATGAAGGGTGACTGTCCTGTCTGTTACGAGGTATTCATTTGTTTGCGTTGATTGTAACGGAAAATTGTAAGAAATAACCATTTTTTCGTGTTTTGTAATTCATCGCCCTTTAAGTAAACAAGTTTGGGGATGCAAATTAATACAAGAGGCCTGTATTTATCCTTATACATTTGCAAAAATAAATAAATTATGAACTAAATGTACACAATTTGCAAAAAATGATAAGTTCACAGCCACTTTTTGCAAAATTAGAAAAGTTAATGACTACTTTTTCCAATTTTCCCTTAAATAAATCTCTTTGTGTTTTAGTCATTGATTCACTTACAAGTAGATGTTTATTATGATTCGGGATTCGTGTTTCAAACATTTTCATCTTTAAAATGTTGTTTTCTTGCAAATGTATAGGGGTAGTTTGGACCTTTTGTATTAATTTGCAAAACACGAAAAATCAAGGATGTTTTTTTTCTTCTTGCATTTTTCACTTTTATAATTGTATTATGATGTTCGGGAATTTGATCGAATTCTGAACTGTTGTTTTGTGATCACAGTATCTCTTTGATTCGATTATAGGCACGACAATTATGAAATGCGGACACATAATGCATACACAATGCTTCAATGAGATGACAGAACAAAATCAGTAAACTTCAGACATTTTGGAAAATCACGTGTTTGAGATTGTTTCGTGCGTTTTTATCGGGATAGTGTGTAAACTACATTGGGTTGATGATACAGGTATCGATGCCCCATCTGCTCGAAGACAGTGTTGAACATGACCACGGCCTGGGATGAATTAGACCGGGAGGTACTATAACCATCTCTTACAATCGTCGTTGCTTTACTTTTGATCTGTTTAATAATCTGGTCGACTCTTGTTTGTAGATTAGAGTAACTCCCATGTCCGAGGAATCCCAATACGAGGTAAATTGATAATTCCTTCGTTTTCTTTGCTTTTTTGTTGGTTTGCTATGAGTGAGCCTCATTGAAGTCAAACTCCATCGTGCCTATTTTCCACCTTAAACAATTTTTAGTATGCAAAGTAATGTGAAAAGTCCAAATTGCCCCTATAAATTTGCAAACAAAATTCAAAATAAACATTTTTACTTTATTAAATATTATTTTAGGTTGTAATATTAGCATTTGGCTTCTAAAAATATTACATTTTGCAATTTAGTAGAGATGATTTGGATTTTTCATATTAATTTGCATTTTAAAAATTGTTTATGGTGGTGGATTGGCACGGTTTTTTACTTTAAGGTGGTTTTTTCGTAACTTTTTCTTAAAAAAACTCCATTTATGTATTTTATCTATGTTTTTTCTTATGGTCTGAAAAGTTATGAGATTTTCATAAACTTGCTTAGAGAAATTAACTCGCTGCTTCGGGTTATTTGTTCTTCCCACTTCAGACAACCATTGACAACTTGATTCACACAATGTACTTAATTTTACCGTTGTTTTTTCATAGGTTTCGGTCCTCTGCAACGATTGCAACAGCACGAGCATCGTTTCGTTCCATATTTTGGGTCACAAGTGCAGTCACTGCAACTCCTTTAACACCCGCAGGATCCAAACTTAAGATCGACGAGGAAAACGCTCCTTTAGCTAGTCTGCTTTTGTAGCAACCCATGATTCGAATTTGTATTAAGAAATTTTCATCAAAGTTGTTCTTTAGATTTGTCATATCTACACCTCAAGAGGTAAAGAGTGCCACTATTTTTGAGTCGTATAGGCATTTTGTAGAGCTGCTCACATTTTCAAGAAATGAACTAAATTATATAATTACCGATTTTTCTTCACCCCTGTAATTGTTGTTCTTATGTTTATTGTATACAAAATGTCAGTTTCTAAGTTTTTCCTTCTGGGTTTTAGATCGGATCGAACTCTCTTCTCTCCCGAGCCACGAAGGCGCGTGTGTCCTGTTCACTCATTGAGGTAAACGATTTTTTCACGAGTCTTGTTATATTAGCTTAGATCGGTGAACTCGTGTGCATGTCTATTCTTTGCTTGACCGGAAAGTGTAAGGTTCTAAAACTCAGGTTTTGGGAGATCTCGGCAAGAGGTGAAAAAATAAGGAGCTCTAAGAACTCGGTGAGAAATTGGCAAAACTCGGTTTGTATCAAATAAATAGTATATATGTATATATAATTCACATGAAAGACACAAATAACAGTATTTTAGTAAAATAAGATACTTTCAAACAACTTAATAAGTTAAAACAGAAAGCACAAACTATTCGGCAATTTTAAATCCTATGTCAAAGATAAAAATTGATCAACTTTGACTGAGTGAGAACTTGGTAAAACTGTACCACCTAGAAAGAGTTCTAAAACTTGGCGAACTCAGGAGTTTCAGAACACATGTTAAAATACAACTTCTCTCCATCTTTGCTCATAGTTAGGTGGGACTTGTTGGTGAAAGAGAAGTCACATTGTTGGTTTGACCATTAGGTTTAGTTGGGAAAATGACTGGTTGTTTGTTTCTTCTCTTCTTTATTAGTACTCAGTTTGTTAGTTGTAACACGAATCTGAATGCTTCACGGTTAAGCAAAAACTGCCGTGTCCATTTTCTGCACTCCCCACGTATAACTTTTTCTCATTATATATTGCAGCCGATCCTCATTGCAGTTGAAACTTGTGAGCATTTTCTTTTTGGGCATCTCTGTTCTTGGTTTCTTGCTGTTTTAGGAAGAAGATGAGAGGCGGAGGAGGACCGGGGGGAGGAGGAGGCGGAGGAGGACCGGGGGGAGGAGGAGGCGGAGGAGGGCCT
>JAYMTP010003427.1:0-17033 GCA_036897365.1 Geranium brycei | reverse complement strand
GTCATCAGAGAAATCAAATATTACTTCTCCGAAAATCTTCCATGCTTTTGTGTGCAACTTTGCCGGAGTCGTTTTGTTTACTGGCATAGGCATGCTCACAGAGTAGAGAAAGCACAGTAATCGTAATGAGAAAACATGAATTTCTATTCATAGGTTATAGTCAGCCTCTATTTGACTATTTCTTGAGGTGTGCTATGTGAGTTTCAATATTAACTGTGCTTTCTCTTGTGACTAAATAGTTTCAATATTAACTATTTCTTGAGGTGTGCTATGTGAGTTTCAAACTAACTGGTATGTATTTGAACTTAAGAGCATGATGGCAATGTTCAATTAATTCCTTTAATTTGATTAATCCCTACAAGGCCGCCTGACGCTTTTTACAACACTGCATGTGGGTCTGAGTTCAAGTCCCACTGCGGTACCTATTACCTCACATTTATTCTTTTAAGTGAGTCAAATGGCCAACTAGTTAACAACCTGAACTTCTCTTAGGTCATGAGTCTAGGTTCACATTTTAATTGTGGAGCCCGACTCGATGTACATGACCCAATTTTACATGGTACGAGAGCATGTCAATTTGGGTCCGTGTTTCCCTGTGGGCTGTACTCCGGCCCATATCCAGAAGTTCATTTCTACTTATGGCCCAGGTGTAGACAAGGCTATACGTGAAAGGGAGCGATGAAGTAGAGGCTAATGCATACGCGAGCGTAAAGGGAAATGACCCCCACACGTACACAAGCTTGAGAGAATTAAAAATCTAAGAATTGAAAATAAAATGGTGTATACACAAGAAGAGTCACACCCAATAAATAAGTTTGATCATTTTAGTTGTTTAATCCAACCTGACTTATATGGCCTAATTTTACAAATTTCTACCATATAAACATAACTAGTTTTGGTATAGTGCTAATTTGGCGTCTTTTATATAGCAAACGTGGAAATTTTAACACATTCTTCTAAAAGTATAAAATACTTACAGGTAAATTATCTTCCTTCAGATTTTCCAATGACTCAGAAAGCTCCATTTGCTTTGATGCAGTAGCCAACAGTTCCTGCAAGTAAAGAGTATTTTTAGCCCCATCATACAGTGGATACATATTGATTTTTAAAAGTTACTGTATTAATATAAGCGGCGTATCTCACCTTTCTCGTCTTCTGTAAGTCGTATTCTATACCTTTGATACGATTCATTGATTCATGAAGCATATCCTCTTTCTCGGGGGGAAGCTTTGTGGGTTTCTTAGACAGCTCAGTTACCAATCCTTCTAATAGGTGCAGCCTCTTCAATAGTGGATTCTCTTCTTCTGTCTCTGAAACGGTAGGTTCTTGGGCATGTTCCAACTGAACTTCACTGCTTTGTAACCTTTTATCTTCTGTATGCACCGTAGAGGATCTCGCTAGTCTTGCCAGTAGACATATACATACAAATAATTTTAGGACGAAGAAAACCAGTAAATTTATCATCTGCAAAATGAACGGCTTTACTGTGCTTCCTGGGTCAGCGTTGTGGTTGGTCGTGCTGTCTGTACAGAGCAAGAGCCAAGTCAAGCACATGCAAAAAACTCACAAAATCATTAATGTATACAAAAATTACGATAAACATACATAAGTTAAAAATAAGAGAGTCTACATTTAACTACTCAAGTGTTTTTCAAAAAAAAACTACTTAGGTGAAAATTGGTCCAAAACTCGGGTCAACTCGATTTTACCGAGTTCTCGGGGAGTTTTAGAACACATAATGTATATGTAAAAGTTGGTGTACAGATGTGCAACTCATTATTTGAGGTTTCTAATTTCTAACGACGAGCAAGCACAATGATGAGTTTATTGCTTGTTATTTCAGTATTTCGTAAGAAAAAAGCTGTTGTGCAACTCAATTGCAGCCAATAAATCACGAAATTACCCGGGCACATGTAAATCTTATTGGATATAGAAATATCTATTATATGTTAGTAATGGCACCCTTGAACTTGAATCAATGACATTAAAACAAATTGTAGCGGTTCATGACTTACTTGTTGAACTAGCATCTTCACCCCTTGCATTAGCACCAAGTGGTTCAAAAGGTGTGCAAAGAGATGCTGAATCACCGGTCCTTTCCTGAAACACAGGCACAAATCTGAAGTCACAGCAATAAATAAGCACTTTTTTGGAAGGGTAAGAGAGTTATTACAAGAATGATTGAAGTGAAAACATTACATAAACAACACCATAATTTATACAGTACACTGTCAGGAGGCATTGAGTAGGGGTGTAAACGAGCTTATATTTGTCAAGTCTCGGCTCGAAAAGAGCTTAACCCCGATTATAACGAGCTCGAGCGGCTCATCAAAGCCTCGACTCGTTTACATCCCTACCGTTGAGTATTGTAGATGATACACTCTAAAAGTATATGTAAATATGCATTTGACAGTATATGTGAGATATAGATGTGGGATTAGAGGCCTCAAACCTTGAAGGGAAAGGAAAACTAGGAGACTTACTTTTTCAGAGAGTGACTTTGATTGCATGGAGCTAGGAGTCCTTGCCTTGGCATCTGATTCTGCCATAGCAGAAACTATTTCACTACTTGTAGCCTGCAGAAGTTAAAATCTAAAATATAATGCACGGGTGGATGACGATGATACAACATTGCCTAAGCGTGCTTAATTAAGCTTGTGTTAAAGTTACCTTGGAGGCAAATAACTTGACTCCTAAATCATTCCAGTCTGAAAAGCTTTGGGTTTTCCTTACATACCAATCTCTAGCATGTACCAGCTGCAAATAGAAGTCGGATCAATTTAATTTTTTTGTTTACAATTCACGATTTATAATGAATAGTCCAGTTCGCCTAAAGAGATCATACCTTCATTATTTGTGGATCACTCCAGGGTCCCTTGTCTGCTCGGAGGCACCCGCCTTCGCTCAGGCATGTGCAAGTTCCGCCCAGAAAATCTGGCAATTGGCTGCCCCGATGGAAAGATGGTATTAAATTTGAAAATAAAACACAATGATGTTGTGCTTATAATTGAACAAAAGCATACTGCTTCAACAACTCTAGTGATAGACAAGAAATGCAAACCTTGGATCCACAGCCTCAAGCAACTTATTCTGGAATTTGTTTCCTAAAACCTGAAGAATCGAAGTAAAAACATTTCCATTAGCCCATACAACTTCAACAAGTCAAATGTGTACGAGCATCAAGAACGATCTTACATGTATCTTTGCAGTTGTCTTCGGGTCAAGAAAGCCTTTTGCTGTGCTCCATAGCAGTCTAAATCCATTACCAGCATTGACAATGAACATTTGATGCAACGTCTACACAGCATGAACAATAAATCATCCATAAACATTTATGCTCTAAACACAAACCAGATATCTGCCCTTGGGCTGATAAAAAAAAGATATCTGCCCTTGGCGTTTCCAATGACTAGCTTACCTCAGGATAGTTGTCACCATCAATTTTCTGCATTCTCATAACAAGATCATGTGCAAATTTTCTAAAGCTCATCAAGTTCTGCATACTCAGCAAATATAATGCAAAGCATTGAGATCATTTAATTTGAACATTCTTTGCCACGGTGCTATATATAGACTGGTTAGATCATAAATTACCAGTCCCTGGACATCAAGTATTGTAGTTGAAGAATCTATGTGCCGTTTGGCAGCGAGGGAACATGCTGGGAACTTCTCGGTAAATGTCTTTTCAAACCCCTGAACATGATATTTTAAAAATCGGTCCACTGTTGTGACATTTAATAGCTTGCTAGGTTCAACTTTACCAAGTCTTTCAATATAAACAGGTCGCCCATCTCTATCTACACCATGGTAACCATGTGGATAATATTGTTGCACTTCTTCATATTCATCATATGCAAAATCCTGGACATATGAACCATTTTACAGAAACAGTCAGTATGAAAATGACAACCGTTAATAGTGCGACAACAGGGGAAAACTTGCAAAAACAGTTTAACTGCCAAGCTTAGTTTGCAACCAAAGATACTTCACATATTTATTACCTGTATGATGGAATCTACCCCATACTCTTTCCGCCAATTAAGCATTTCTGCCCACATATGGACAGCTCTGTCAAGATCAAATTTTCTTGCCTTCAAAAATCTGCATCCAAAACAATCCCAATTTTTATTACCAGTAGAATATTAAGGGACATGGAGCTAAAGGAATGAAACGGCTGAAACCAAATCAATTATTGTGAACTTGGTCAGGTATCAATTCAAAGCATACGATATATCAACTCATCACTGGAATTGTAACATTCATAACCACACATCAGTCAGTATTTTCATATTATCGTCACAGTTTGCAGTATATATATGGGATTACTCATGTGAAAACTATTCTTGTGGTGAAAACTAGAAAGCCATACCAGCCGTTTGATTGAAGAAATAGCCCTTCATTTTCTCAATCCAATGATTTAAAATGGTTCATAGTTTTCACCATAAGAAGTGATTTCACCTGAATAAACCCTCTATTTAAGTATTTATATCGATACCACTCGTCTACCGATTTTACATAAGAGTACAACAGATTCACGTAAAGATAATTTCATAACTTCTAGACCTTAAGTATCCGTTTTCCCATTTTTATCTCAACTACAGTGATGCTGAGGGAAGCACTATCCAGTTAAAATAGATACAATTTGTTCATAGATAAGCATTTTGACAATCTCATAGCTGCATCACGCACTAAACTACTGTATTTACTCAATAAAACGATAAAACAGTAACAACTCATCGGAAGCTATAAATTGCAATTTGAACCAGTGAATTGAATCTATCAAGCAATGGTTCAAAATTAACCAATGAATCTATCGAGCAAAGGTTCACTCACCTCAGCATAGTGTGGTAATCGTCGTGGCTTGCCGGCAGCAAACTTTCTGCAAGCAATTTCTGGCGGAAGCCATTGACGGCCTCTTCCTCCTCCGCATCTCGAACGTCCTCGATCGAGATAGGCTCAAATCTGGAATCAGCCACACGCTTGCCGCGCTTCCTGAGAGTGTGCTTCAGTCTGGTAGAAGCATTCATCGCCTTCTTCTTCAGAGATCTGCTCCGCGATCCACGCCTCTCGTCATCATCGGTCTCCAGATCCGATCTTCTCGCTCTCTCATCGACCTGATCTGAAATCAGCTCCCCTGAGAACCTCAAATCAACGATCAAGCCACGGAACAAACTCAAAATCCATAATCAAAACGAAATCAAGACAAGAACACGAAATTCACCTGACATTGCTTCTCCGATTCGCGCAGTTCACGAAAACACAGAATCACGCCCAATGTTCAGAAATGAAAATCCACAAACTCATCAATCATCATCATCCTCCACACACACCACCGATTCAGTTCCCAACGAAAATTGAAATCAAACCACGATTTCAAGGAAACAACCAGCAGCGGCGCAATCACGAATCGGTCAACAAAACCAAAAATAAGTAAATAAAATCTCAAAAAACTTCGAATCGGCGAGCCAAACGAACAATCCGAGACCGATCCAATCGAACAGTTCACATAAACAAACAGTAGTGACAGATTCTCAGCCGATCGAGCTCCCAGATTCACAGAAATGGCGCCTCCGTACAAAAGCTGTGCTTTGCTTGGCTGTGAGCTTTGGCTTATGAATCAAAAAGAGAGAGCAGAGTCTGAGAGCTCAAAACGACATGTCGTTTTCAGAGGCGTTAGGGAGCGAACAACAGAGACGTGCCGAGCAACTCCCGCTCTGCTTGCCCTGAGCCGTCCCTGTTGTCTCCGTCCTTTGAGGTGGACAGCTCCGTCAGTTATTTCCTGTCGTTTTTGGTTCCGTCCTCTTTGTTTTCACTCCATTTCTTGTCGTTTTCGCGCGGTCGCCGTTAACTAACGGAAGTAGGTGGTGATTCAGTGTGCAGTGCCCTACGCTACGCCTGATAAGTAAAATGCATGGAAAATTGCAAAAAGTGGCGGTCACTTTTTTTATTGCAAAAAAGCCGTTGTAAATTTGTAATTTTTTTTATATAAAATATGTATTTTTATAAAAAATAATGAAAATGACCTTAAAATTAAATTTTTTTCCTATTCGAGTTCATCTGTTTTTCTCTTTTTCGGCCACGAGTTGGTCCGACCCCCTTTTCAGTGTCATGTTATTAAGGCACAAGTTGGTGATATTCGGTTGAGAAAGAAAAAAATAAACGAACTCTCGAATTCCTTCATAATTTCCTAAAGTTCATCCTGAAATATAATCCCAAGAAATAGGTTCACAACGAAGTTGCATTGAATAAGATGTAACCTCAACCTTGCCCCAACACCAACCCACATCGAGAACTCACAAAAAGGTGAACCACCGTTTATTTGAAGTTCCCACATAAGGGATAACTCGTAACAAATAACAATCCCTTGCTAGCAAGAGTGGCCCTTACCGACGATAAATTCTTTAGCATTTTCCACACAAAAAAGAAGAACCTTAGGGGGAATTAAGGTTCCAAACTCTCCTCCAGGACAACCCATTTGATGACTTTGAGTCCATACACCTGAGTCCTGAAGCATAGACATGTATGCGGATTTGACACAGAAGTCCCCTTGAGCATTAAACTGCTAGTACTAAGGGTCGAAACCAGACCTTCGATCTTGGAAAAAAAAATCAGCAACCTTGACCAAAGAAGTGTCTGACAAGGGACTATAATGAGGAATCTCCACCTTTGTTTCGCAAGAAGTGCAATATTAAATTCACGAAACCGAAGGAACCCCACCCCCCAACTCCTTGTGGGCACATAGTTTATTATATTTCCTCCATATTATTCCTTTCTCGTCTAAAACTTTCGCCCGCCAATAGCGCGCCAACAACCTTTTAATGTCGCTCAGAACCCTATCCGGCAAATATAAGACATTTAGAGAATAAACAGGGATCACTTGTAAAATAACTTTAATCAGCACTTCTTGGCCTGCCTTCGAGAACAACTTTCCATTCCATCTATCAATCATGACACATATCCGTTCTAGATGGAAAGAAAATCCCTTCTTCAATGTTTTGACCTATCATGTTTGGAAGGCCCGAATACATCGCTGAATCCGCATCTTCTTTAAACCACAGCTCCTCCAAAATTCAACATTTCACTGATCCAGTCGTGTTTGGGCTGAACTGAATAGTGGACTTGTTCGAGTTCAAAATCTGACCCGAGGCTTCGTGATAAATGGAAAAGGCTTCATTTATACCTCTTGTCACCCTCTCGCTGGCTTCCCAAAAGATGTGGCTATCATACGAGAATAGAAGATGAGAAACTCTGGGACCCCCTCAAAATATCACTCTCCCGAAAGCATCTCTTTCTTTCGAACTCCACAAATAATCTGGATAAACCTTCCGCCCTGATGATAAAAAGATAAGGGGAGAGAGGTCTCACTACCTCAGACCCTGGGACGATTGCTCCAACCCGATTCTCCTGCCACTCGGCACCATGACAAACTCATGGACAAGATACATCTATAGATCAAGGTAATCTAGTGGGTGCTGACCCCATTCTACATCATCCCAAAAATATAACCTCATTCCATACTGTCATAAGCCTAAAACATTGGCACTTTCAACGCTATTTGACCTTTCATCCCACTCACTTTTCGCCTGAGATTGTGAAGTAACTCAAACGCCACCAAGATATTATTTGAGATAAGCCCCACCTGAAAGAAAGCACTAGGTGTCTTTGCGATCAACTTCGTTAGGATGGGCTTTAGCTCATTAGCAAGAACCTTAGACAAGAGTTTGTAGGTTACATTGCAAAGAACGATCAGCCTCAGGTCTGCTAACTACTTGGGGCTTTCTTTTTCGAAATCAACACCAAATTAGTAGCATTAATTCCAGGATTGAAAACACATGTTGAAACAAATTGTCTAATCTCCACCTACGCCCTCCTTTATTATGTCACAATATGCTTGGAAAAACCCAGAGGTGAAACTGTTTGGACCTGGAGCTTTAGCTAGTTCCATGCCGAAAAGAGCATCCCGAACCTCATCTTCTGATACTTCCATGGCCAAACTTGTTTTTTTAGCTTATGATATCACGGGGTTTATAAGATCCAATACCTTATTCACTTCCCCATAAGAAAAGGTGAACAAGTCATTAAAGTACCCTGCAATCAAACCATCCATCTCTGACTCCCATCCTTGCCAATTCCCCAAAGAATCTATAAGTTTATCGATGAAATTCGTTCTCCTACTTAGAAATGTGCAAACGTAAAAATATTTCATATTTTTGTCTCCCTCCCTAAACCACGGATGCTTGGATCGTTGCCTCCACAAAGTCTCATTGTTTCCAACGCCTCACCCAATTTCGCGGCCTTCTACGCGTATAAATTAATACTATGTCCCTCATCCCGCTCTTTTCACATACTCCACTCTTGATTCTTCACACATTGTTTATGAGAGAGACAAAACTAAAATTTGAAATCAAGAATAGTTGAATGCTTATTTTCCAAGGATTTATCTACAGTCCGACTAAGTGTCCAATCAAAATCGGACACGTCATTAACTAATCAGCACTAAGATTGTGCCACGTGACATTTTTTTTAATAAAAACATACAGTGGCATAATCGTAAATTAAGACGGTTGGTGTGAAGCCCACATATTCACCAGTCCCCACCAACTTCACGCCCGATCCAGTCTCCTTTTCGCTTGACCCTCGCTCTCAAATCCACAGAGCCTCTCGATTCTCATAAATCTCAGCTCAGAAGCAAAAAGGGTTTGCTTAATTTTTGCTATTTTTATTCAAAATCCAATGGGTGAAGAGAGCAAGGTCTACAATCTAGCTGAGGTCTCCGAGCACAACAGCCCCAAGGACTGTTGGCTTGTCATCGATGGCAAGGTGAAATTTTGATCCATTTTTTTGAATTAGTCTCTTCTGGGTTCTGCATTTGGGTTGCCATAAACTTCATTGATAGGATCTGTGATTAATTTCAGTGTTTTTCATATTTGTGAATTGTTTGTGTTGGGTCTCAATTAGGTCGGTCACTTGTTGTAGCTGTAGTTCTTGATTTTGTGTTTGTTTTTGTCTGATTTGTTTAGTTTGTGCATGTTCTGTAGTTTTTGTTTTAGCCCCTTTATTGCTATTGAGATTTGCTATTTGGGTAAATTTCAACATTTTTGAATTGGTTGCAAATTGGGTTTAGAGTAGGTTGCTTGTTGTAGCTGGATTTTTTGTTCATTGCTTTGTTTAGCTTGTGCATGTTCTGTAGTTTTAGTTCCTTTATTGCTATTGAGATTTGCTATTTGGGTGAATTTCAATTTTTTTATATTTGTGAATTGTTTGCATATTGGGTTTTAATTAGGTAGCTTGTTGTAGCTGTAGTTCTGGATTTTGTGTTTTTTTTCTGATTCGTTTAGTTTGTGCATTTTCTGTAGGTTTAGTTCCTTTATTGTTATTGAGATTTGCCATTTGGGTATCTATCTAAGCGCACAGATCTGCTTAAGACCCGTATGTATGATCTGGATTTAGCAGATTTTCCTGAATTGATATGGTCTATAATGCATATAAGATCATTAGATTAGTTGTGTGAAAGAAAGATTTTGCTTAATATGATCTTACATTTAGTATGTGGATCTGATTTTATCTTATCAGTACTGGGTCATAATGACGATGCTTGGATTTTAACTGTCATCGGAGTCTAGATTTTGGTGATCGTTGCATTAGTTCTGAATATCATCAATGCTTGGGCTTGGATTGGAATAGAAAAGTTTTATCGCTTTTACAACTTAATTTTACAGTCTGACGGTTGGAAGTTGAAATACTGTTTGCATAATTATGGTTTGTAAATCTGATTTTATTGTGTTAGTACTCGTTGGTAACTTGGTATTGATGATTTTTAGCCTTGAACTGTAATAAGAGTCTAGCTCATTACTTTTATACATCAGTCATTCGGTTTACATAAATATGATATCATTGATTGTTTACTCGAGCTCGTCAACTAGTTCATTAGTTCGAAACACGTGTGTTTCTAATTGCTCTTTGGACATTTGATGAAGTTATTTTATCTCTATGTGATCTACTAGGTTCTTCCCCAAGAAAATTCATAGTATCTTAAGTAAAGTGTAAACAATACGCTACTTTTTTAGTTTAGTGCATTGGCTATAGTTTATAATTAGGAGTCTGGTTGTAATATTTGACTTGAAAAGCTAGAAACTATCTTTTAAATAGAATATAATTTTCTGATAGTTGAAAGTGCAATTTAGATAGAAAGTGTGTAGGGTATTGTTGATCACTTAATCAAGTTTACAGTGTTTTGGGTATTGTTCTAAAAGACGTTAGGCGTTAGTCTGGTAGATAGGGCCCTGGGGATTAATCAAATATACATTTTTCTATTTTATTAAATAAGTTACTATATACAGGGGATTACTCAAGTGAAAATCACTATTGTGTTGCAACACGTCTCACCCGCTGGATTAACAAAATAAAAGCCTAAAATTAAACCTCAGTGTAGTGAAAAATGTGTAATTTTGGTGAACTTTAATTTTATTTATTTATCATTAATAAAGTGTTTTGATCTCAACTCTTTATTTTAAGAATCCAAAGGCTAAGAAGTGGTTTTCACCTGATAGCCCTCTCTATATATCTATACCATCAAAGTATGAATTACATTATATATAGTAAAAACAAAAATATTTTAACACTCGCTTACATTCATATCCTTAAAAAATAAAAAGAAATGTACGAATTAGTATATACTGTTTTAATTTTAGGTATTATTTATTTTTTAAAACAAATAAAAAACTCACTAGACCTGCCCAGATCCGCTCCACCCACATAAACCTCCCGGTCCGGTTATATGAAATCGAGTATGCTCTAAAAATTCCCACCTAAACTGATTTTTAGAACATTGTTCATGTATTTCGTTATGCAATGTTCTTACAGTGTGTCAAAACAGGTATATGATGTGACAAAATTCTTGGAGGATCATCCTGGTGGAGACGAGGTTTTGTTGTCAGCCACAGGTACGCCTCCCGTTCTTTACATTTCACTATGAAATCCGCGTTTTAGACATGCCAGTGTTATGAAACTTAAAATTGAGTTACCGAGTTTTAAAACTCGTTCTCAGTAGTTGAACCGAGTTCTTACTCGATCAAAAAGTTGGTCAGATTTTACTTTTATACTACTGTACATATGAATCATATGATGTGAAAGCTGTTCTATAACTTGTGTTTTTGTTTTAACTTATAAAGTTGTTTGAAAGTATCTTATTCTACTAAAATATCGTTTTTGTCTTTCATCTGAATTATATATGAACATATGTATATCTAATATTTTTTAACACAAAATGAGTTTTGCCGATTACTCCCCGAGTCCTCAAACTCCAAATTTTTTGTCTAGCCGAGTTCTACTCAATTTCGAGTTTTAGAATCTTGAGGCATGCCTAATGTGATCCGCGGATCTCAGGGAAAGATGCAACCGACGATTTTGAAGACGTTGGCCACAGCAGCAGCGCGAGAGCGATGATGGACGAAATGTACGTTGGCGACATTGACTCTGCGACGATCCCCACTAAGACCGCGTACAAGCCTCCCTCCCAGCCTCAGTACAACCAGGACAAGACCCCCGAGTTCGTCATCAAGATCCTCCAGTTCCTCGTACCGCTCATGATTCTGGGTTTGGCTTTTGGGGTCCGATTCTACACCAAAACGGCTTGAATCGAATTGGTGAGAGTTGTTTTTTACAATAAGTTTATAGTGTTCGAACCTGTGTTATTGCTTCTATGTTGTTTATGGAAATGTTAGAGATTTTAGGGGAATCCTAAGATGTTTTGGTTTGTTCTGATGGTGAATGAGTCTGTTTCTTTTAAGTTTTGACAGTGACAAATCACATTTTACTTAATGTAAGATCGTGGATTGTCTCTTTTTTACCTAGATTTTTTTCCAAATTTGTGTTGATCTTGGGCAAGGGTGAGCAAAATTGAATCATAAACCGGTTCAAGTGTTTAAACCGAACTGATTTGTTTAGACCGGCTCAAATTTAACTCATAAAGCCAAAATTATGGGTTATGGTTTGGTGACTCGTGTCCTGTTCAAATACTTTTGGGGTACTCTGTTCAGATCGGGCAGAGACTTCTGGTATCCATCAGGTTCAAATTTTTTTACCATCCCAGCTCGATCTGGTTTAAGCTACCCAATCCATTGGTAAATCAGTTTGGTTAAAATTCATCACTTTTTAATCTATTTATTTATATGGTTATTTATTTATTTGAAAACTATTATCAAATTTATTTACCTATAAATCTTTCCTCACCATCTAGCAGGATCAAACATTCGATCTCACCAAAAATAGTGCGATGCACAACTGTTGGGGGACCAATTCGGTTTCGCCACGTTATTTTATTTCTTAGTTTTGAATTTCAGTAACTAACATTTCAAATTTGAGTTTCTGTTTAATTCGTGAAACCATAGTCTCAAAATATTAGAATAGCGAGTGATTTCAAAATAAACAAATAAATTTAATTAAAAACTATAATGAAGAATTTAATTTACAAAACCCAGACCAATAGCAAAAAACCGCTAGGACACAACTTGGATACGACAAGAACCTTAATTCATGTACAAGGTTGTCCGAGAAATAAAAAATCATCAAAACACAATTCAACCCGAATCAAAACCCTATTCCGTGCTAACACACGATCTGTGAATCACCTTCGAATCCGTCCTCGTTGAGTGCTTCGACGGGGAGGTCGACCCCCTCGAGGAGCCATGCCCAAAAAACCCCAGCTTCCCGATCTTCCTCGAGAAAGAGCTCATAAACCTGGTAGAACTGGACTTCTGCATATCTCGCTTCATGCACACGTGGTCCTTCTCGAGGTCGTTGAGCCTCATCCTCAGCCTCGCCAGCTCGAGCTTGAGCTCCCGGTTCTCGCGCCTCAGCGACGCGTAATTGTCCCTCGGGGACATCGCGGCGCTGAGGGCCCCGCTACCAGTCCGCCAGGACTGGTGGTGCATCGACATCGAGGACGGTTTGTGGTCGATTTCGGGGAATGGGCACGCCAGCGAGTTCCGGAGGCGTAATTGCTCCAAGTAGAGGACTTGAACGACGGATTGTAGAGGCAATCGCTCGTTCTGGGCCGCGTGAGCTCCGGCCTCGGCCGAGAGCTTCTGGAAGTCTATCATTTTGCATACCCTTTTCTTGTCCGAATCCGACAAATTTTGATGTGCCTGAAAAAATAAATTTGTCATCCCCGAACTAATATTTTTTTAGAACTGATAATGAATTAGTAATATGATAGTACCCATTAAAATTGAAACCTAAAAATTACACAGTGATCCAAATTTTTTTTGAACAGTGTCATTTTTAGGGGTGGACACTTTTTACCAAAACCGAATACGAACCGAGATTCAAACCGAATTCGAATCGAGAACCGTGGGTATTGGATCGGATTTGGGTCTGAAAATTGAGAACCGAATAAATTTGGTTCGGGTCCGGTTCTAAGAGTGTAGAACCGACGATTAATCGGTTTAAAACTGAACCGGTTTAGGGGTTTATTTAGTATTTTTTGTATTTCGATTTTAAGTTTTTGCCTACAAAAGAGTTTAATTATGTATAATTTTCACCATAAATTGAAAATTGTATGAATATCACAATAATTGGGTCTAATTGGGAAAAACTATAAAACTAGACCTGAGAACCGGACTCTCAATCTCATAATTATTCATTCAATCGGGTCTAATTTGATAAACCGGGAACCGGACTGGGAAACCGGGATCAGAACCGGACTGATTCTCACCTATTGGGTCTAAGTTTGGGTCTCAAAAATAAGGAACCGATTTGTTCGGTTCGATCCGGTTCCAAAACCGTGCCCAGCCCTAGTAATTTTGAAAAAATTGGAAGTTACGTGACATGTATTATTTTGTTTATCTATTTTAGTAAATGGTGATTTTTTTTATTAATTCACGACAGTGTTTTGCAAACAACAGAGTATATGAAAACTCCTAACGATTGGATAGCACGTGGTTTGTACAATTACCCATTAAGAAAAATTATCAGTTTCATATTATTTAAACGTTAGATCGATTCTAAAAAACGACTCGATTTAAACGTTTTTCTCATACCTTCAAGTATATGTCAATGGCCCGATACAGCCCGTCGTGATCTCCACGCGCGTGATCGGGCAGCGACTCTGCGACCGCGGCAAACTTCATCGGCTTCAGGTTCCCGTCAGGCGCGATCTCCGCGAGGTAGCTATCGACGAGTTTCGCGACCTTAAACAACGCAGTTTCTGAAGGCGATCGGGGATCGTCGGACCCGAATCCTGACATATTATCCTCCAAATCATCGTCGTCGCTTTCGTCGTCGTTGTTTCGAGAGAAATTTGTGACAATCCTATGAATTGTGTCAACGTCGAACAAAGTGTCACTCGAATCCTTGAAGGAAGGAATCAAGAGATCGTCTAGGGTCGCCACGTCAAGGTGGGCCCCAATCCTCCTCTCCAGGTCAGCAATACAAGAAACTTGACACCCAAGCAACACCGCGCTACGCAAGAGCCCGAACAAAAAGCTGACCGGCACAGCCGGTCTCTCAACCGGCAATAAGGTTGTAACGGTCTCAACGACTAACTTTTCGTGCCCGGTTGTTGACCGGGAGACCAGGTCAACTCTCGGGTTCAAGTTCTTAACCAATTGTTTCTCTGCGTAGTTGACCAGGGACGCCCCGATGCTCTCGGGGCGTACCCCTCTCCACTTCATTGCGGAGATCACCCTCCTGTAAAAGTCAACGGTCATGCCCGAGATGTCCTGGATCCACCAGTCGGGCTCGGGGCATCTCGGGTTCCTGCTCATGTGGAGCCTCCCGGAGGAGCTGTACTCCAGCCGGGAGAAGCTGGACGCGATCTGCTCGGCGCAGGTCTTGGCCGCGATCGCGTCCACGCACCTGCTGACGATCTTCAAATCGTCAGCATACGGGAGGAGCGACTCGCACTGCCTCAGGACCTCGACGCAGGTCTCGAGGCTCCTGCAGACGACGGTGTTCAGGTACTCGTCGGCCCGCGCGGCCACATTGTCCCTGGAGAATTCCTCGGACATCCCGAGGAATTCGGACGCGCACAGGAGCTGCGCCACGTTGGCGGGCGTGATCTCGAAGTTGATGCCGTAGCAGAACTTGGCGGCCAGCTCGAACGCGTGGGACCCGCCCGGGAGGTTCAGGAGCTCGATTCTCGACACGTCGGACGATCTGTGCTCCGCCACTAGTTTTCTGATCCGGCCGCTTCGGGACACCAGCGGGAACTGAAAATTTTGACCGTTGGGAGAAATTTAAATAAAATTGACCGTTGAGGGAACATGGAAAATGTGACAATGTGGGAAATTGAAATTGGCATTACCTTGTGTAAGGCAAAGGATCTTCCGGAGACTTCTATGGTGATGTCGCTTGGAACATCCTTAAAAATCCTAAAACAGGTTGATTAATTGAAGCAACAATTAGTGTTTCTTTACATGAAGTAAGATTTTATAAGTGAATAAATTAGTCTTAAATTTTGTGTGAGCTGATACTGAAAATTGATGGAAGTGACATATTAACTATTGATTTTCTCACGTTTTGGTTTATTTTGTCATGGTATTGCTTTCTGGTCAACAATATTATGTATCAAGATTTAAGCTCAAGATCTTAATAATATGTTGAAATAAGAGAGCACCATATCTCAATAATATGTTGAAATAAGAGAGCACCAGGAAAATTTTATTCTTGAAAAGACTTTTGGGTTGTTTCATATGATGGTGTGACAAAAATGTGTGTAATTAACTCTAAATGGCAATGGTTGTAGATACTGTTTTCGAACAAAATAACACATTGCTCAACATTGTGGCAAAATTGAACTATAACTTATACATAGTATTGTAATTAAAAAAAACGTTAGGCATTAGTCAGTTATGAACTAATCGAATCGAATAATTAATTAAAAATTATAAATAATGAATTAAAGACTATTCGGAGAAGGGAATTTTTACAATATGCACATATTAAAAAACCATGAAACCTACAAAAGAAAGATCCATGCACTGATGAAGCTAATACATAACCCAAACACTTATAAAAACATCCTTAGTCCCTACAAAACAGAATCATTAATAGAAACAAGAACCAATTCAAAAACTTGAAGTGAACCCAGATTCTCAAAACACCAAAAAAAGTCCCAATTACAAAACACTCAAAACCCACAAAAGACTAAACCTTGGAGTTTCCAAAACTCAAGCATATCATAAAAAACATGTATATTGGATCAAGAAAAAATGAAGTACCATTCACTAAATTGTTGTTGTGGTTGTTGTTGATGCCTTGAAGCCTTGGCCAAGGATAGCTGATGCTGAAGTTGCTTCTTCTCCATGAGAGAGAAGAAATTGAATGTTTAGAGAGAGAAAATAAAAGAGTAGAGAGAGAGAGAGAGAGAGAGAGAGAGAGTTGGAGGTGGAGATGGTAATTAAGCTCTCCTTGGCTATTTTCTTCAAGCAGGTGGTTTTCAAAAGCCATAGATTGCTCATTGCTCTTGTCCAAAGCAACTATGGCCTCTTTGGTGGGTCCCACCCTCTCTTAGATGAATGTCTCTATGGTTATTATATATCTTTTGTTTGATATTATCTTCTTCTAAGAGATTAAGCAAAAGAGGGTTAAAAATCAAGTCCAAGCTTAAGATCAAAACAGTGTTTGTGATGAGTTTCTAACACAAATTTTGAGAAACAAATTCAAATGATAGAATTGTGATAGCATGTCAAATTTACTATTATAGCATTTTTATTTTATTTTATTATCAACAATTCAGTATCGAAAAATTATACAATTCTTATAATAATATATATTTACAAAAAAAAATAAATATTAGACCATACATTTATTCACTATATCACGTCATGTCAAAATTATAATGACATTAGAAAATTATATCTTAGTCACAAAATGATCATAGTAATTACAATAAATTTAATTTTGATTAAGTAATTAGTATGTGAGTTTTTGATATAATGATTAATGTTCAAATATGGAGTACAAGTCCTCAGCGGGATACCGCAACGGTTTGAGTTCACTATTAATAAAGAGGTCTGGATTTTGAACCCGGT
>JAYMTP010003426.1:0-17035 GCA_036897365.1 Geranium brycei | reverse complement strand
TATATATATATAATATAATATTTCAATTAGTTGAAGTTATTTAATCAAAAAGTATATATTATACATATTTTATATTACAATATGTTTGTTAAATATATTTTTTCTAATTGAAAAAAATGAAAGTTCATTAAATGTATATTAATTTATAATAAATAAAATTATAAAAGTACAAAAATGAAAATTTGCTTCGGCTTCAAAGGCCCTATCCATCTCAGCGCCGCCTAGCGTTTTTCACAACCTTACAAAAAGTAACAACAACCCGTATAACAGTGAATGTCACCAATTTGTTAGATACGCTTATGGATCAACCCGTATCTATTATTGAATGCTCTAGATTATTAACACGGAACTTGAGATAACCCGATCCAACCCGAAACCGCTCCATATATATGCCTTCAATCTTCATCTTCCATATCAATCCATCCAACCATTTGTGAATGGATGAGAATGAAATATGTAATGATTTATGGGTCTTAATATTTAATTTGGGTTAAAAATGTCTAAAAATATTAAGTTCAACACATTATGTTGGTTGGGTCAACACAATAATATGTCTGGTGTCAGACTGAGTTGAACCCGATATCTTTATTTTCAACAGGCCAAAGCCCGGAATATCTCTGAGGCGTGTTCAAGAATGTGGGCCGGGCCCAACTCCCTCTATCCTCTTTCCTAAATATATCCACAAAATGCAATAGATTAACTATCAATTAGTGTTTTTACAAAATAAAAAAAAATTGACTTGTCCAATTAATCATTTTTTAATTTTTAATTAATTATTTAATCCAAATAATTCTTAGAAGACATTATTTGTCCAACTAGCACCTAAGAATTATTTTAAAACAGTGTTAAGAATGATTCAGGTGACAAACATGTCAATTCAAACAGTGTTAAGAATGAGCGGAAGGATAAATTCACTATTCTCGTATGGCCCTATATTGACTCTTAATAATTTTCTCGGTAGATTGTTTTATTAAGTTTTCTCTCATATCTCAATAATATATTCATCACTCCAATTTTTCTTTTAACTATCTTAAATACGTGCAATCATTTCTCATACAAACTTATTTTTAGATGTGAGCACATACCAATATTGTTTATTGATTAATATATAGCCACAAAAAACCTTCAAGAGACGAGATCTAAAAAGCACGCATTCATTTCTAACAAAAATATATTATTCAAATATGTCACGCGAGATCCATGTACACTTAAAATTTTATAAAATATATTATTCCCCCTTATAATTATATGTCTTGCTATATTCATGCAACCTTAGATTAATTAAGTTCTTATTCTTACATTGACCTTTGAGATTACAAGTAATATTTGTGGCTTTTGTCTTATGTTTATTTGATATTAGTGTTTTTGCTAGAAGATGCTTGCAACCCACATAGATGAGAAATATTATTTATTTATTCTAACACCAAAAGTCAATGCAATATGGTTAGCATTAGGGTATGGTTATGAGAAATATTATTTATTTATTTATTCTAACACTAAAAAGTCAATACAGTATGGTTAGCATAAATTAGGGTATGGTTATAAATTAATTTAAGCTTTCAAAAACAAAATATAACCATTACATGATGACATAGATAATTTATTTTAAATAAAAAGGAAAATCTATCATAAAAACTAATAATGCATGTTCTTTGATTTCAAAAAAATAATAATGCATGTTCTTTCTTTGAAAACATACTTTTTTTTAGGGTAGGGAAATTTGGTTGAAGGTTTGTTAACTTAGTTTCCTCTCATATATGAGGTTATCATGTTATGACTCTTATTTTAAGGTTTGAACGAAAATACTTATATTCGTTTCTCATACAATACGATATAGATGTGATGTGATTATATGTGACAAATGCTTTAGCAAATGAATCTTTGTAATTTTGTAATTACTAGATTTGGGTTTAACTTGAATTTATGGTAGTATTCAATAAAAGGATCGAACAATTTTATCAAAAATGTCACTTATTTCAATTGCAACAAGATAAACGAGAATAAAAAACACAAGAGCCAGCTCTACTACATATTAGAATAAACAACTAGCCACACAACTAATTAAGGCCTCATTTTGAAGATATATTATTAACTTTTAAATTTTAAAACATATAATCTATTTCAATTTAAGTTTTGTTTAAACAAACACAAACATATCGGTAGTTCTTTAAAACATTATACAAAATTTCTAAAAGCCTACATAAGCAAACCAAACTAGATCGAAAGCTCGGGAAAATTAATAATATGTAAGAATCCACAATATTCAAATAATAATTCATTGGCCAATCATCTTCTTCACCTACTAATTGTTTCATTAAGTTTTCTCTCATATCTCATCACTCCAATTTTCCTTTGAACTCCGAGGGAAGATCTCATATACATGTAGTCAATTCTCATAGAATATTATTTAGATGTGAATATAAAGCAATATTGTTTATTGACTTTATAGTCACAATAAACCCAAAATGGGTGAGATCTCAAAACCATGTATCCATTTCTCACAATAATATTATTCCAAAGTATCATGTAAAATCTATGCAATGAATTTATTTGTTTCTAAGCTACTTCTCCAAAAGAATTATGTGTTCATACAATTAAAATGTAGACATAAAAAATTGAGGACACACAAAATATATGCCCTGACATTTTCCTTCTAAGTACAAAAACATAACCAATTTCAAAAACCAGATATTCACTAATCAATAAAGAGAATAAAACAAAGCATATTGCATTAATTCATCAATTGCAAGTGAAAAACATTTAACTCTAACCAAGCTACATCCATAAACTTCATTATATTAACCTGTAACTATTAATGTCAATTTAAAAACGATAAAACTTGAAACTAAATGAACACCAAAACTCAAACCTGAGAAAGATTCACAAGTCCTATGTTCGCGGATTCATCACGAGCTTCTTCTGGAAGCGCCTCCATATCAAAGTCCCTCTCCATCGCCTTGTCGTCTTCAGAATCACCTTTGCACCAACTGCTCTCCATATCTTCGGTTTCTCCGGGTTTTCCTTCTGCTTCCGCCATATTTACATCAGGACCTGGAAATCGCTGCTGCAACGGTACTGCCTCGTTGACCACTTGATCCGCCTTCAGCTTCTCCCTATAATCTTCCATCTCCAATTTGTACCGTTCTTTATCTTTAGCCGCTTTTTCTCGATAGACCTGAGCGACATAGCATTATGGCAACGAATGTGGCGTAAATAAATGAAAATAACATGCGAATGTGAGCAACATAACGTCAAAGCAACAAATACAGCATAAATAAGCGAAATTAACATGTGAATGTCAGCAACAAAACATCATAGCAACAAATATAGCGTAAATAAGTGAAATTAACATGTGAATGTCAGCAACATAACGTCATAGAATATACTGTAAATAAATGAAATAACATGTTGCAGCAACGATATACCGTAAATAAGTGAAAATATAACGTGAATGTGAGAAACATAACACCATAGCAACGATGATAGAGTAAATAGGTGAAATTAACATGTGAATGTGAACAACATAACATTATAGCAACAAATATATCGTGAATAAGTGAAAATAACATGTGAATGTGAGCTACATAATCTCATAGCAACGAAAATAGCATAAATACCATGTGGATGTGAACAAAATGCAAAAACAATCATTTAAAGGGCCTTACTATTCTATCCGAGTCATTTAGCTTGCTCCACAGCTCACCAATCATTCTACTGATCTCTCGGTCCTTCCCGGGATGGAGAGGCTTCAGCCTCCCGTGCTGCTCTGCGAAGAAGAAATTGTATCCGCTTCTGTTCGGCTTTGGGTGGTTAGGATCTCTTCTCTTGATCTCACATTTCTTCCTGCGCCTGCGCCGTTGCACGCCTGATGTAGTAGCAGTGGCATTTTCGTTATTGTTGTGACCGTTATGCTCTGGGATATGTGGAGATTGGTAGAGAACTCCTTTCAGTTTCTGTGAGCCAATTGTGACGGTAATGAGATATCCACTCTCGATTTTTCCATCAATAACCCCGAACACCGGATAACCCGAAGATGATGCTGCAAAATTAGATATATAATTTTTTTATCTGACATTAATTTAATTTTGCCAAATATAATAAAAACATTAATAAAATTGTTTAAATTATATGGAGAGCTAGAAAAGGAAAATAAAACGAGCAACGGGTTTAAATCGTCTACCTCCGGGCAATTCTGCAGCGGCTTGTTCTGAGACGTGAGTTTTAGCCTGAGTGAATGTGTTTTGTGGAGAATCTGCAAACACAATTTAAATAAAAATTCCCGAAACAATTGTGGATAGGAGAGTTGAGTGTCGTGTATGTATACCGGAGGGGATTGGAGTCCAACCACGAGCTCTGAAAAAATATATTTGTTCGTAGTGCTGAAGCAATGAACCATAGTACTTTCGGAGAACAAACGAAGCATTCGTTGCTGTAGAGGGGAAGTTGAACACGGAAGTAACTTCTTTCCATCTTCTCTCTCGGATTATCTGCAAAACCCGTCAGCTCAAATAATAGAAGCAGCTTAAAAAGACAACGCATCAACAAAGCAAGAGAACGTGAAATATCAATAATAGTTGTTCAATGCTTTCAGTTGAATGACAAACCAACATAATTCCCGATTAGTGATCAACGTTTTCGATTGCTAAAATGCTACTATACATTAAACTTCCTAAAATGGATATCCCAAAATAAGCGCGACTTTTTTTTTGAGCACGAGACTTAAGAGAACGCGTGAGAGTCAAATATGAGATTTAAAGTGTGTACAGTTACTGCAAAATTCATGTAACTTTCAGCTACAAAGCTACTTTATTCATAATTAAAATAACTTTAGCAGTACAATAAGATAGCTTTCAGGATTTTGGCATAAAAAAGCACATGGGTTCTAAAATTTAGTCAGGACAAATTGCAGTTTTAAAGATTTCCATGAAAAATTCATTTAATGCATAGAGACTTCAATCAAGTAAATGCTATTATGGCGGACAATAGTAAATTGTTTTACCTACCTTCTCAATTCCTCCACGTGAAGTTACCTCCACAAAGAGTCTATGCAAATCGAGCTCCTTTCCTCCAATAATCGGTATCCTACATGTGAACATACATTTAAAAGAAAGAAAGTGTCTTCAAAAGAAGAAGGTGAAACACATGTTTTAGAAAAAAGACAACATATAAAATGTCATCACTGATGGTTCTGCTATGGAAACATCATATTTCAGCCCGATTTTATCTACCTTTATATTAGTGTACAAATAAGACATAAACAAGCTTTGTAAGTTTGTGTGCTTAAAAGGAACATACAAAACATGAACTATTTTTGAGATTTTAATCCAACTATGACTTAGACAATGCAAATGAGCCTTCTAGAGAACACCGAATCCAAAACACACATGACCTCATGGACATTTTAAACCAACTATTTCCATGCTTGAGGAACATATGCCAATTATTTTGAAAGAAATGGCTGCATAATCCAAAATATGGTTTTTATGCTCCATTAACTAAACTAACAAGTTATCAACATGCACAGAGACATAGAAGCTACATTGCATATTTATAATTAAGTCAAAAGATGAAGAACTTAGCCTTGGACCAAAAACAGAAATTTGTACTTTCAATATTGTAATTGAATTTTGGAGATTATTTCCCTGTTGATTTTATTCCTTATAGTAATTTTCAATCAACCTTTAAGCATCCAAGCACTGGAATAGAATTAATAAAACATGATAAAATGTCTTATATATGTATGATTACAGTGAGCTCCTATGATCAAACATTTTTTACACTAAACAGCTCCATTACATCCTACAACTTCTACCAAGTCTAAGCTAAGTAATTCACACGACAGAGAACCAATAAACCGTGTCAAAGAAACACTTGTAGGAGAAGAAAGTGATTTATATCATCATGCATAGTGAGCTTTAACAATACAAATTGGACTCATGATTCATAACACGAGGCTAGGCATTAAGGAGAAATAAATCATGTTAGTGGGAGAATGTCAGACAGAGAGACCAAGGAACTATACCACATCTTCTGTTCCTAGATAAATATCAAATTAATTATAAAATCTAAGGTAAGATAAGAGAGAGAAATCAAATTCTTCACTTATATAACTACATTTGAGCATGATAAAACCTTGAAGTTCACAAAGACTAGTTTGCACCAAATTTATATATACCAAGAAGCAACTGAACACTAAAAGAAGAAACTCACATGAACTTGGTACCCATAGAAGCATGAACCTTCTCCAAAGTGGACCTGAATAGAGCTGCAGAGGCAACAACCTCCTCATATCTGGCAAGAGGAGGTGTGTAAAGATTGTAGTGAGGAGATTTTTCCTTCATGGTCAATGGGCTCTTGTTGCCACAAGAAGTTGATACCATCTCCTCCCTCCCAACTTCCTCTTCTGTTCCCAATTGCACCATCACCACTGTTCCCTTCTACACTGCACAATGCCACATAAATACAACTACTCAACCATAAATATGAACAATGAACAACCATACAACACTTTTGGAGCAAACCCATTAAATATATAGCAAAAAGAAGGGTACAAATCACAAAACACAACTTTTTGGGTGTATAGTCCTTACAAGGGCAGAGAGTAAAGCCAAGGAATGAAGATAAACAGACAAAATGGTGAAGATTGAAACAAACCAACAATTAATACCAATATTCAGGAGCAGCTGTGAAGAGGTACAGGAAAAGCAAAAACCAAAACCAAAACCTTGATAAGAGCATCAGCAACAACCTCAGCTGGTGAAATAACTCCCAGTAGCAATGGAGAAACAGAAACCCAAAAAGCAAATGGAAAAGCTCAACAGCTGTCACAGCCATGAATTCCATCAGAGTGCAACAGAGCAAGGAAGGACAAGAAGAACCCATCAAAGCTGAGACCTTTTTCATCTCCTTTCACTCAGAAGGCTAGAGAGAAGAAACCCTTTTAGGCTTCTGGGTACCAAAAGACCCAGATACCAAAACCTCACACTTCACAGGCCTATTAATCTATGGGTCTATACACTAGCTTCCCTGACATTCCAAAGATAATGAAGCATATCTTCACATATTCATTTATGGCACCATTATTATATTCATCTAATCCCTCGCAAAATTCCAAATACCCTATGATTTTCTCTTGCTCTGACACTGTTTCCATGAAGATTGAAAAATATGATTTTCTTTTCTTTTTGAAGATACCTTGGTGATAGTTGTGGGTTTTGTGGCCCGTCAATCAGAAAATGACCAAAACTGACCTTTGCCCAAAGAATCCTCATAACCCAAACCCTCAAATTTCAAATAAAAAAATTGTCCTTTCTCTTCCATAATGGAGGGCAAATATAAAAATTTCCCATTATATGAATATAGATTGTAGCAGAACATTAAACAATACTGTTCAATACTACTTTATTTCTTCTTGTAGATGCTAATATCTTATTATTATACTGAATGCACAGGAAAACCAGATGGATGACAGACAAAAATAAATAAACTAATATGAATATTAATAATACAAAACTTACCAACAGTGAGAAACAATGGAGTATTCAAAATGATATGAAATTGAGGAAGAAGATATAGTAACTCTTTGTTATAGCGAAGTTCGGGGCTTTTAGGGGTTGTATTTATGTTTTTTTAATTTATATGATTTTGATTTTTGAAAGTGATTTGTGTGATGATGATTAAAAATAACTAACCCTGAAAATGTAAATTGAATGTGAAAAGACAGATTTAGCGCCCACTAACCTGTTAGAAGAAGACAGCTCTCTGAGGATATTTTTGGATTTAAGTGCAAAGAAAAATAACTAGAAAAAATATAAAAGAATAAATAAATAAATAAAAGAAACAGAACAATGATGGGAAATGGAAGGTCATCAAAAGAAATTAAAGAGACAATGAAGAAATTATGGAGGGATTAGCAAAAAATGAGGGCTTATTATTGACTGCCCGTTTATAATGGCACCTCTAATAATAAAAGATAAACATTACTAAATTAAAATAAAAGGCTACTAAAAAATAATTACACAGTTGAGATGAGATATGAGTGCCATAACAATAGCTCCTCACTTTTTAATTCCATTTTTCCTTTTTATTAAGTTCTTATTAAAAAAACCAGCTGTTATTTTTTCTATTTTTTTTTTGATTTGAATACAAATAGTTTATCTTTTAAGACATAAATGTAACGAAGATCAAAGTTGTTGTTGATACCAGTCTCAAATTCAATTATGGAAGACGTCATGTTCATGAGCTTGAAGATGATTAATATTGATTACTATTCAACCATATATATACTTTATCCTATATATTGTGTATTTTTAGAGATCTAAATTAAAATCATATATTTCTTTTGCTCAAGTTTGAAGAGTACCTTAAGGATTATGTTTACCAAGTAGATATAATGTGTATCAATAAGAGATTTATGTATGTTATTTTGGATATTTTTTAAAAGATTACTTGTTAATTTGAGATATAGGGAACACTCAAACTTGAAAACATATCTATGGGTCAAAAGAGTGTAAGGAAGGGAAATTCCTAAAAAGTTTTATGGTTAAATAGGGCAACTAATGACTATATATGTCTAAAAATGACTATATGTAAGTGTATAATGAAAAATCATTAGGAAATTATATCTCAACTGTTATGAAGATGAAGCTTGAACATAGCCTCTCCACTGAAAGTTTCAGTGAGAGTCTGAAACTAATTGGGGTGTCCCCTTCGATACGGTAATTTTCACTTATTATAAATATATAAAGTTTGTAGAGATTATGTAATGAGATCATGCATGGACATGCTATGACAATAATCAACTGCATAAAAAATCCCAATGTCCTATAATATATTTAATATCCAACAAGTCCCAGAGGGTATATATAAGAACTTAAATCCAAACAGAATGAAATTATACATAAAAAATAGTACACAATATTTGAATGTGACCCAAATCTAAAATAAGTCAATATGCCGTAGGACAAGTTAATACTTGTATAGTTTCAACAAATTAGCACAGACTAATAATTCACAATGACATAAACTCCATAGGTTTATTTAAAGCGGTCTCTGACAAAAAGTATATCAGAACAATGAAGATATCATCCTCAAGCAACAACCATGGGTTAACAGATAAGATCCAAATCTGAGTAGAGTCAAATTCTGCATATACATATAAACACACATTACCACGCGCTACGACTCGAGTATTTCTTTTCTCAACCTCTAGCCTTGAGTTCAGCAAGACGCCTTGACAAATCGTCCTCGCCAACCGTCTCTGTTGCTTTGGTTGGCACGGCATGGGCCGCTGGTTGTGGAAGCCCCACCGACACTTCGAGTCCATAGTTATCGGCTACCTGCTGCATCAAGCTGTTGACCTCACCCTCAGGCGTGGACAGGGAAGTTGACCCCGCCATTGAGCTCTCCATGAACTCAGCCTGCACCTCCATGTTCACAAACTGCTTCTCGAATTGATCCATAGTCTCTGACATCTTTTGCAAATTACCTGCACCAAGTATAAGAACAAATGTGCTTTAAAATAACACATATGATAATAAGCAAAAAAGCACGGCACGGCACACAGATTAAACAAACATAGCAACTAGAACAGATGAGAAAATACTAAACAGTAGAACCCCATATGAGAAAATATTTTAGATAGTCTTTAATCCCAAGGACATTTCTTAATTGAGTGTCCATAAACTACACAAAGATGAATTTTCTGTGTTATTTGGGTTTCAGTTCTAGGGAAAATGACACTTAAACACGGCCATCCAACTAAAAATGTACCTTAAGAGGTACCCCAACTTTAGTTTTGGCTCAAATTAGTGTCATATTTGGGTACACAAAAGTAAAGTTGAGATACCTCCCAAGGTACATTTTTTTAGTTTGGTGTAGTTGAGTGTCAAAAATATATATGCAAGTGTGATTTTCCCTAGGTTCTATTATCACTATATGAAATGAAACTTCTAATCATTTTAGCTGAAGCAGTGAGAATAGGGAAAATCAAGCCCATTCATGATAACCCAAACAAAGAGAGGAAATGAAACTTCTTATCATTTTAGCAGAAACAGTGAGCTTATATAATCAAGCCAATTCATGATAAAGCTAAACAAAGAGATGAAATGAAACTTCTTATCATTTTAGCAGAAACAGTGAGCTTATAGAATCAAACCCATTCATGATAAACCTAAACAAATAGACATTTCACATACAAACTCCAATACATCAACTTTTTCACAACATTGATAGAAAAATTAGCAACTAGGATTTCCACAGACAAGGCTCAATTGGGTCCTCTCAACAGCACCTGAACATTTCATGTATAATTTTAACAAAACCTAACAAAAATTAGTTCAAAAAATTCCAAAATCAAGGCAGAAAAAACGCAAATCGAGACATGGAAGGTGATGATTTGAGCATAGGAAGTACCTGTGTTGAGGGAGGATTCGAGGGACTTGACGATGTTGCCCATGGACTTGGTGATGGTGGACATCTTGGCCTGAGTGTCGAGGCGAGCGACGACGGCGTCGAGGCGAGAGGAGAGGCGGAGGTAGTTCATCTGCTCCGATCGCTTCCTGATGGCGTTCTCGGCGTAGATCCGAGCTCCGTCCATGTTCCCTTTCTCTATCGCCTTCTTCACCTTCAGCTTCTCCGCCTTCTCCTCCTTCTCGCACTTCCGGGCCTGCCGAGCCAGCGACTTCGACGTGAACTTCAGCTCCATGATCTGGTTCAGCAATTTCTCTGTGTTCCCCATTTTTTGCAGAGATCGCGATTCTAGGGTTTCAGGTTCGTTGTTGACTTCGGGTTTGAGGGAAAGTGAAGAAGCGAAACACTATCGATCGAGTTTGATTCGTGGTGAAGAAGAAGACCAGACAATTGCTTTTCTTCTTGGAATCGTTAATGGGCCTGGGAGATCTGGGCTGGGCCTTTTCAGCAAAGCCTTTAAACCAAAGAAATATGATTTATAAATAAGCTTAATAGTGTTTATTGGAGAATTAAGAAATAACAAAATGCAATTTTAAATAAGGTTCAAAAAGTTTAAATAAGTTTAAAATAATCTTTTAGATTAGTGGTAAAAGTTCAATTTTACTCTCACTTCCTTGAGGTCAATAGTTCAGACAAGTCGAGGGTTGGATTCCGGTGGGGAGGGGTTTATTGGTAAATAGGTTGATAATATAATACTTTTCTTAAAAAAATTACAAAATGTTTGAACAAATTAGACGGATCGGACATCACAAAAAATTATTTCTACCCACTGTCTTATTATTTTTACAGAAAGATAAAATGTCTTGAATTCGACTGAAACTCGATATTTTCTATCCGGTAAATATAAAGTTGAATATTACAAAATATGTCTCGTACATGTCTCTTTCTCATCTCTAATATTAAGTATGTGATGAGAAATGTTTAGTTAAATTTGGCTAAGATTTGATGTTTTATATCATTTTTCACTTTATATAAAAAATTAAAATACATTTTTGTTATTTCAAAATATTCACATCAGTCTGATAAAATTAAATTGACTCGTCAATCTAATTTTTGCCTTGTATGCAGCTGCCTAAAGTCAATGTTATGATTTTTCATCGATCCATTAATTTACAAGAAAACAAAAATACAAAAGATAACTATGAAAATGTAAGGGATCATCAATGGCTGTGACTATCGGCGAAGAGATTTCTGTAGTGAATAAATATGTGTTTGATTATATTGTATTTACATGAGATTGATTATTAATAAAAGGAAACTGCATATATAGCTCTGTGTATAATATAATGTATATGCTTCATTAACAAATACCAAAATAAACCATATTAACATAACTGGATAAGGAGGTCTGATAAAATCAAAGCACAACTGTTTACATGAAATCAACCTGAGCTGGGTTACTATGCAACAGCAAGAAACAAACTAGAAGAGAACACAAAAACATAGACAAAAGGTGAAATTGCAAGAGCAATGAGATAGGCTAAATGGGCTGGTTCTTGAGCCATCCCTCAGAGTCTATAAACTTGATGCTCAACATTTCCTCCAAATCTTGACCACTCAGCTCCTTCTCCCATCTCACTCTCCTTGAAGTCTTTGCACCATCTCCATAGCAATTATGCTCAGCAAATGTCAGCTGCTTCCTGAACAAAAAAATAGGCAAAGTGTGTATTTCACCAACATGGTTATTTATATCAGGTAATAGGGGTGTAAAAAATAACCGAACCAACGAAACTGAACTGACTTAAAAAATAACTGAACCGAAAAAAATCAAATTGGTTCGGTTCAAAATCAAACCGTATTGAAACCCAATTGGTTCGATTTTGGTTTATAAAACGAGAACTGATAAAAAATTGAACCGAACTAAAAACTGATCGATTTAAGCACATGACTCATTTTAAGTCATAGATCATTATTAAATGATCCAAAATAGAGTAAACTAATAAGTTACAATCGGCACAAAATGAGATAATTTCATGAAAATCGGTTCAAAAAAAATCCAACTGAACACCAATAAGTTAAAACTGTTTAAAATGTGAGAATTTCATGAAATTCAGTTTATTACATACCGAACCAAAAACCGACAAGCTCAAAACCGAACCAAATTTCATCGATTCGGTTTTTATTTTTTAAAAACCGAATTGATCGGTTTGGTTCAAAATCGAACCGAACAATGAACAGCCTTACCAGGAAACAGTCATGACAGATACTTCATGTAATAAGCATTTATTTTTATCCGACTGCGATCTTACTCGTGGCCGGTGAGGTTGGAAGCATCCCAACCCTTAGGGTCAATGACAGAAGAGAAGCTGGAATTGAAGAACAAAACCCTAGAAAAGGGTCTCCAAGGCCTCCCCAAGAAGGTGGAGCCAGACCCATAAACCATGCAGTTCTTGAACACAAACCCATTCCCATCATTTGGGTTCTCTCTTCCTTGTGCTGTGATGAACCCTGCAAGCCCCTCACCAAGTGCTGCTCCAACTACTGATATCCCACAATTCTACAACACATAATTATACCAAAATAATGTACCATATTTTTTGTATCAGCCATAAATCAGAAAATGTAATACAACTCTAATTGGTCAAAGATAACTCATGCTCTTAACTCTTAGTGGGTTTCAAACAGGTGACCCACCAGAATTTTAACCATAAACCTCAAGAGAAGTAAATGCAGCACCTATTATAGTTAGTACTAATATATGTATTTCTTTTTTGTATAGGACATATTAAGTGTCAATAGGGTCGGCTCGTCCATAAAGCAAGACTCACTTAACGAATAGAGTTCTAATATGATTGAAAAATGCCCTATATATGAATAAAAAGACCCCAAATTTTAAGCAAAACTTAAAAATAAATGCTCAAGTTAATATTCAGTTTGGAGAAAAAATCTTACTAACAACTTTTGCTTTAGGCCTACAAAATCGTTGGGCCGGCCCTGAGTGTCAACTCATACTCTTATAGCTTCAACTTGCCTTTAAATAGGTGACCCACCAGGATTCGAACCACAATTCATTGTGAGTACTAATACTAGTAGATGTCATTTGTTACCTCAAAAACGGACTGACCATTCCCAAAAATGAAATCAACCGCCCCTTGGATTGTGCAGTGGTAGTAGTAATGCCTGCCTTGATCATCCCACAATGTGTCCTGCAACCCGAAAAACCCGCACCGGTAGAATGCTGACTTGTCGCCGCTGATCACGGCCGCGACAGCTGCCTTCCGCGGATTCTGGTTCAGAGGACTGTTGTACGAGTTCTGTAACATTCACAAATGCACAAACATCACTAGACCGCGACTGGTAAAGACTTTAACTCAACAATCATCGATATAATAATCATATAAATTTAAGATTGTGGCATGTCATTGGCCTTGTATACCAAATATAGATGTGACATATGTGATACTACTCATGTTTTGATGCTTAAGAAATTTAGGAACATGGAGTGTTATAAAAGTTTCCGGCTTGTCCTATATTATTTCAGTTAGTTTCTGATTAATCTTTGAATTTGGTTTGTTCTTTAATTAATCTCTAACTAATTCTTGATTAATTCTTAAAAGATCCTCTCCAACCTGCTAGCACTTTTTACAGCACTAGGAACATGTAGCAGCGGAGAGTAAGGAATTGTAGGGTTACCCTAAAGCTGATGGACCTGACAACAACATTATCAGCCAAAGAGGTGAAAGTAGGACTCTGAGCAACATTATCATGATCATCCCAAACAATCTCAGTCTTCCTCTTCCCATCCCCTTTCAGAATTATAAATGGCTTGTCATATGGGATCTTCACCTTTTCACTGCACAATCCACAATTCCACATTGTGACATCAACAATCATGTTAAATAACACAATCAAAACAAAATTGACACAAAATCAAGTAAAGGGTAATTGAAAACTCGAAAGAATCGAACCGGTAAGTGCCGGATTTGACCTTGATGCAGACCCAGTGCAGGTTGTTCTGAGGAACAGAGTCTATGGCAGCTTGAATGGTAGTGGAATTGGCATGCCCAGATTGGTCAACCAAAATGGTGTCATAGTGAAGCCTTTTAGCTGAAACCAAGAGAACAAGGCAAGTGCAGAGACACAACCTCAGAGTCAGACCAAACATGTTGTTGATGATGATGTTGATAATGATGTTGATAATGAGAAATGTTGAAGAGGGTGTGAAGTATAGTAACGTGCATGAGATTGGACTGAGGAGATGGAGAGTCCAAACGGTGAATAATCAGCATTTAAGGAGGTGATTAAGGTGGAGGTTTTAATTTTGGAGGGATTTGAAGTGGAATTTTCTTTTGTAGGTAAATGAGTAGAATTATTTGGGGGATTCTGAAGATTTTCGTTTCCATTTATTAATGGGTTTCTTTTCAAAACCAAAATTTGTCTCATTAACTGATTTTTTTTGTTATTTCAGTAGTCACACTTTAAGTCCAGACAATAATATTGAAATTTTATATTGAATGAATAAATGTGATTTTTGCCAAAGCTTTTTTAGTCAACCTAATGAGTGTTTTTTTTTAGAGTAGAACATCTTTTGTGGATAAATGGAATTATTTGGGGGATTTTGAAGATTTTTGTTTCATTTTTTAATGAGTTTCTTGAGATAGAATGTCAATATATGACTGTTTGCATGTGCAATCAGGATTCAGGAGCGAATCAAGAAATTTGTCTCATTAACTTGGTTTTTTTTATTCTTTCAATAGTCACAATTTAAGTTCCGATAATAATATTGAAATTTTATCTTCAAATATAAATGTGATTTTTGTCGAACCTCATTTAGTCAAGTTAATTAGGGTGTTCTTTTGGAGCAAAACATTTTTTGTGGGTAAATTGAATTATATATTTGGGGGATTTTGAAGAATTTCATTTCATTTTTCATAATAAGTATCATGAAATAGAATGCATGATTGTTTGTAAGTGCAATCAGGGGCAGATCTAAGAATTTGTCATTAACTATTTTTTTATTCTTACAATATTCGCAGTTTAAGTGGAGACAATAACCAACGCTTATTTGACCAATTGGTTAAGCACTTCAACGGTAGGCATTGATTGTTTGTGGGTTTTTCTTAAGGGTGTTGGGTTTTTTAAAATTGCTTTTTGTTTTCGATTATTATTATTATTATTATTATTTATCAATTAATGTTTTTATTATGACACATTTTAAAATTTTCTAAGTTACTCAATGTTGAAATTATGATATTATGCCTTGAACAGATGAAAATGAAGTAATTTTGAATTGTTTTGATATATGACATGTCGCAGAATTAAGCTATCACATCGTTATCGCATTAGATTTAGTGTCGAAAAGTAATTATATGGATAATCATGTATGAATAATTTTTTTCATTTACAAACACTTTAAAAAACTAGTATAGAATATTTATCCCCTTTAAATAATTGTTGAATCTGCCACTGGTTGCAATTCTTAAATTAGGAGGTGCACTCAAAATTAAAATTTATTTAATTAGACCATCACATGTGTACTATTTATTTAGTTAAATATTTGAATATGTGGCCTGAAGATTAACATTTAATTCATGCCAACAATATTTTAAATCCGTGTGCTCAAGACAAGGCCTAAAATGGTGAGTTAATGAGAAGGTGGCTTGAGTCATGGGACTGTGTTTTGTAACATAAGATGCAAAAATGGAACCAACAATAATGTGTAGTGTAGAAAAAAAGGGACATGAAGTCATGAAGTGTGGTTGGTTTGTGAATTGCAAGAGATAATAGAGCATGGGCTTAGACATAGATCATATACCCTAATGTCAAACTACATTTTTGTAGGCATGTTACATCATACAAAACCAATGGGAAATTAATTGTGACAATGATGAATGCAAGAAAATTAATGGTAAAAAGTGGTCACATTGGTGTACTGTCTTTATTTATGGTAAAAAAGTATTACTTTAAACCTATACAGAATTTGTCAAATTCCATCATAATAAACTGAAAATTAGTTGTGACATTTATTTTAAAAAATTCAAAATAACACCATTACCTCTGTAATAAATTTAAAACATCCCAAACAATAAATTTGAACTCAAGACTCTTCAATCAAAAATGTAAAGTTAAACCGTTGGGTCAACCAAAAGTGTGAAACTCAACTATTGGAATGTCTTATTTTCTGATCTATTTCTAAGTTACCCCTTGATTTTAATATTTTAATTTTGTTCAAATTTAATCCTAACATTAAATGTGTTCTTCCAATTTCACTCTTAACTTTTACTAGTTCATAAAGAAAACCACAAACCCAATTGACCAGTTGATTAGAAAACAAATGATTATCATGCAATGATTTTTTTTGAAGAAGTAAAAGGAGATTATTGGTAATATATAGATAATAGATGCATGGTTGTAATATTCAGTCTTGTTATTGTATAAGATAATGACGGCGGATCCATAAGTTTTTTTAAATGGGACAAAATTTTATACTAATTTTTTTTGACGATTTTTACAACCAATCATAAACTATCCATCCCACCCAAGGTGCCCAACTCTACTCAAACGGGAATGAGTTCGAATTTAAATTTTATAATAATAAAATAATTACTAAATGCATATAACGAAA
>JAYMTP010003425.1:0-17038 GCA_036897365.1 Geranium brycei | reverse complement strand
TCTGATTAATGAAATCATGAAACATAGCGAATTAACCCATGGAACGATGAAATCTGATTAATGAAACCATGAAACGTAACGAATTAACCCATGAAACGATGAAATCATTCACGAAATAGTAAAATCGATTTTTTTCATAAAGTAGTAAAATTAAAATTGTGATTTTTGTTAAACAAATAAATAAAATAAATAATGTTTTAAAAATACAAATTTACCCTCGTAATGGTGTTAAATGGAAATAATAAATACACAATTAATTAATATTTACACACCATGTCATTGGAGTGTCAGCAAACATCTCAACCTTCAAATTTTGTATTTAATGGTCATGATTGGTTTCTAAGTTTGCACCTAAACCTATGGTTTTCAACTGAATACACCCCAATGAAATCATAGTTACAAAAGTATTGATTGAAAATAATTGCTGGTAATATATTTTTCATAAAAAAACTTTTAATACTTATAGAAAGCATTCAACATTTTAATGTTTTAAGCAATATATTAAAAACTGTGCACCTTATTGTCTTTGTTTATTAGAGTCATATTTCTAAACATTTCAGGGTAAAATACAGTCCAAATGAAAATTATAAATAGCATATTGCAAGTATAGAATTTTCAATGCAATGTATCTATTTTGAATTTGATAAAATACATTGCTTGCGAAGACCTACCTGTAGTCAATTGAAGAAAGGCTTGTTTGATGCTCATATATTTTTAACTTTAAATAATTATCAACTATATTTTCATACATATATTTAGTATACATAATTATATAATTAAATGATATAGATAAGCCGACTCATGAGCCTAACGAATCTTAAATGATAAAGCTCAAATTCATTTCGTTTATTAAACGAAACCAATCTTAATTCAACTCAAACCCAGGCCGAATACTTAACGAGTTGAATTCAAACGAAATGACTCGTTAAAAGCTCGGCTTGTTTACAGCCCAAGCTACCTAAGTACTGCACATAAATAAATATAAACATAGAATTCAGGAACATCTTAATTGCATCCTCAGGTTTGCAAAATGTCTCGACAAATACAAAAACAAGCATGTTTCTGTCCAATGATGGACGTTATGGATACCGTTTGGGCGAATTCAGATGACTTTGGGCTCATCCATGAATTTACGGACTTGTGGCCCAAATGCCTCAAAAGGCTCAATTTTGTGTGCTTTGGTGGAAGTCTCTGAAAATTGATGGATCCACTCAAGTCCAGAGGGTTACATGGAAAAATCCAAAATATTTGGATGGAACACTCGAGAAGACCAATCTTGGCCTCTTCTATTTGAGTAAATCCTAACCATCTATTAGGAGATGAATCTCCTATAAATAGGTATTAGAGGTTCATTTGTAAGCATCAAACTCTCTAAGCTCTCTAATCTTATAAAGTTATTGTACCTTAAAATATTGAGAAGTATCTAAGGTGTGACATTAGGCCTTAATATCTTTGTAGCTTTACATTATTATGATTCCAGAATTCTAAATTCTTATTATATCTTGATGAGTGTATATCAAATACTTATAATTGTCGCAATCAGTAGAAATTGTTGGGCTCAATGTAATTCAAAATGTGTGGGAATTAATTATGAGAACCTACATTTCTAAGTGGATACAGTAATGTTGGATATTAATAGTCAGATAAACTTATACTCAATCATCATTTAGCAAACTTTGGAAATGATCGATTCCCAATTGTACGTTATATTAATCTCCTTTAACAAATTGCTCATTCCAAGTAGTTGGATTTTGCCATATTAGTCTTTTTTGCTCATTAAAGTCTCTGAAATTGTACATGAACACCTCCAAGTGCTCCCTTTGTAAAGCTTGAACGATATTCATTACGGTATGGTATAATACTTTTTCAAGTCACTACATTGTACTATTTTAAGAGTCAATTCAATACGAGAAACTATTTTTATGTGTCACTGTTACCCTAACTCTGTTAAAACTGACGGAATGTGATTTTTTTTCAAAATACCCAATCTTCCTTTGTATTAAAAATAAAAACGAAGAACAATGTTCTTCTTCTTCGTGTTGGGATTTGATTATAACCGTAGGAAACATGCACATACAAAACATGTAATCAAACTAAAGACATAAACATGTTTCTAATCAAACCCTAAAAAGTTGAATAAAACTCATGTTGATATTTATAGATTCGATGGAGTAAATCGAATAGCGGAAGTGTACTTGGATCGTATTCGGGTTCATACTTAACAATTATGGTGATTTCCATATAGACACCCCTTTATTGCTACGTCTGGTGTATTCTCCTCTGAATGGATGAGGGAATAACCATATGCAGATTGTGTGTTATATGTGACCATAGCCCTAATTTATTTGGTTGATATAGCTATTTATGATTTGCCCCCTCATCAAATCATAAATACACTTAAAGTCTCTACATAAATATCCTCATGACAATTATATCCATAGGCCCAAAACTTAATTATTTAAGTAGATCACTTTAATTCGGGTCAACTTAGATGATAGTCCAACACACATATATTACATGTGTGGCCTCATACTGGAATTTTTCCACCCACTGGGCCACATATGTAAAATAAAAAATGTGTCAAACCTTAATTACGCAAAATTTGCTATCATATATTAAAGATCTTGAGACCATGCTGGTGGATTGTGAAATGAGAGGTTTAAAATGAAGATTGAGGAAGTGGAAGTGGAAGTGGAAGTGGGGAGGGTTGAAGAATTGAAGAGGGTTCCGAAGGAAGGGGGTTCAGGAGGTAGGGGGTCGCCGGAGAGAGAAAGACCGGTGAAGGCCGCTCCTCCAGCGACGACACGATGAAAAGTTTGATGTTTAATTTCAAACTTGTTAGTAATCACTTTTTTCTTCTCGTGAAATGTAAGTGTTTGACTTTTGAATTATGTAATTGTTTATAACCTAAATGTCAAACCATAATTAATTAGGCGAATTGGATTAAACCGAAATTAATTAAATTTAATCAAAATCAATTGCTTTTGACCGAATTAGACCATATTAAACCGAATTAAATTTGAATTTTCTCGATTGACTGTATTTTGGCCGATATTTATTGTATCGGAGAGGTGGAAAATTATGATATATCAGTGACTAGAATATCAATCGACTAACTCAGAGAAAATAACACCTCATTTCCTTGCTGCTCCTCAACCTTCAAATGCTTACCATCTGCACCAAACAAAACGCATATTGACTTGAGCCATGCAACTTTGGTATCAATATTTCCTACATTGAAGGTACCGGAATCTTTTGGACAATGACTGATGACTTCACTGTTGATAAATGAGAATTTGTAACATATCAATTCAATATATGGGTATTATTTCAAACAATCACGATATCGCCCCTAAAATGACAACATATTAGAGATATCGGCTTTTCATCGAACACATGTATTTTGCCTCTTTGTAGAGATGACAATAGAGTGAGCTCATAACAAGTTTAGCCCTATAGACCTATCTGTTGTTGATAGAAAATTTGAAACCGATATTCGAGTTGTTTAATGCTTGTATATTTTCCACTTTGAATAATTATCAACTATATTCATTTACATATATTTGTTAGTTATACTACTTATGCATGATTAATTAATATAAATAAGTCAACTCGCGAGTCTAACGAGTCTCGAGTTCGGTTCGTTTCTTAAACAGGCCGACCTTAAATTCAACTCAAACTCAGGCCGAATACTTAATGAGTTGAACTCAAACGACTCGTTAAAAGTTTGACTCTGCTTGGCTCGTTTACATCCCAAGCTATCTAAGTACTGCATATACAGTAAATAAATATAAACATAGAATTCAGGAACAGCTTAATTGCATCTCAGGTTTGTAAATTTCTCAGCAAATACAAAAAACAAGCACAGCTGATCCCACAGCATTGAACCCTACAAAATGGAACATCCTTCTCTACAAAAGGGTTTTATCCTCAAACAAGCACCAGCTGCATATACAAGAAAACCCAATCGTGATTTCTCATCCATCAATTTTTCTTGATTTCTTGAAGCATCTCCACCACCCTCTTCATCTTGGGCCGCTTGGCCGGTGTCAAGTCAGTGCAGAGCAGCGCAACTTTCAGCGCCGCCAGCATTTCCTTCCTCCAACCGAACGAGACGGTGCTGAGCTTGGCGTCCAGTATCTGCTCCGGGGTCTCCCCTCTCGCCGAAGCATTGTGGACCCACTTCACCAAATCCACCCCCTCCTCAAATGACTCGTCAACTGGCTGCCTGGTCGTCAGGATCTCCAGCAAAACCACCCCGTAGCTATACACGTTCCCAGGCGCTGTCACTTGCATTGTATATGCATATTCTGCGTAAATTTTAAATCTAGATTATCATGAGCAAATTACAAGAAGTAAAACTAAGTCCGGCATGATTCGAGCTTTGAATTGTTAAGAGTAAATGAGTAATGTAAAATTGTATATGCATATTCTGTTAAATGAATCTAAGTTACAACGAGCAATTAACAATAACTAGAACTAAAGAATAATGTAAATTTGTATATGCATATTCTGTATCATAAATTAATGTAAATTATAACGAGCAATTAACAAGAACTAGAACTAAGTTGATCATGACTTGAGCTTTTAATTGCAAAAAGTAATGAAATATTGTATATGCATATTCTGTATAAGTGAATCTAAATTACAACTAGCAATTAAAAATGGCTAAACCTAAGTCAAGCATGATTTGAGTTATATGCATATTCTGTGTCAATGAATCTGAATCTAAATTATAACGAGCAATTAACAAGAACTACAACTAAGTTGATCATAACTCGAGCTTTGAATTGCAGAGTAATGTAATAATGTCTATGCACATTCTCTATAAATGAATATAAATTACAATGAGCGATTAACGAGAGCTAAAACTAAGTCAAGCATGATTTAAGTTTTGAGTTTTGAATTGTAAAGAGTAATGTAAAATTGTATATGCATATTCTGTATGATAAATGAATCTAAATAATTAGAGCAATTAACAAAAACTACAACTAAGTTGATCATGTAAATTACCTGGAGGAATATAACCAAATGAGCCTGCAACAGCGCTGATACTTGCAGTGCCTCTGGACGGATCCAACAGCTTTGAAATCTCAATCTCCCCGACCAAAGGCTTGAAATTTCCATCCAGAAGTACATTCCCGGAAGATATGTCGAGGTGGATGATCGCCACGTGATGAAGGAACGCCAGCCCTTCAGCGACCCCGATGGCGATGGAGAGTCTCGTGTGCCAGTCCGGTTCGTATTCTGGTTTTTTAGTACTTTCGTGAAGAAGCTGAGCCAATGTCCCGTTTGGCAAGTAATGGTGCAGCAAGAGAGCAACGTCCTCATAGATCACGAATCCAATAGGCTGCACTAGATTCTCGTGGCAGAGTCTGCCGAGCCTCTCGACCTCGCTGATCATTTTGTTCTGGTGATGAATTACTGTTCTGTCCATGGATTTCAACCTCTTCACCGATAGAATCAGCCCCGAAGGCATGACCGCCTTGTACACCGTGCTGAAAGTCCCGATGCTGAGAGTGTTTGAGTCTTTGAATGTTGCTTTAACGACAGCATCCAAATCTATCGCTTGCCTTAGGTTTTCGGCAAACACGTTCCAAGCTATGATTGCGGGGTGGTCGTCGATTTCTTTCTCCTCTTTCCCCGTAGCTTTGGCTGCTTTCTCCTGTCTTTCCCGTATCATAAATAGCAGAACAACAATCGTTACCGATATAAACACAGCCAACCCAGAGCCAATAACAGCTAGTATGATCCTGAATGAAACCTTGTGATGATAATCGTCATGATCGGGATCGTTAGGGTTTCCACAGGAAGCGATCAATGGATCTCCACAGAGCCCTTTGTTCCCTAAAAAGCTCGAGTTCGGGCTCTTTTGGAAAGGCGTGAAGATTGGAACGGGGCCATTGAACAGATTATGCGAGAAATTAACCTCTATCAAACTCAGCATGCCCTTAAGTGCAACGGGAATGTTACCCGAGAGCTGATTATGAGAAACGTCTAAAGAAACGAGCTTGTCCAATTTCCCTAACTCGGGTGGCACCGGTCCATGGAGATGATTGAAGCTCAGATTTAAGGCTATTTGTAGGTTCTTGATATGACCGATCTCCGGAGGGATAGTTCCGGTGAGATAGTTACTTCCCAACTGTAACTCGAGGAGCTTCATACAGTTACCGATCTCACGAGGTATCTCTCCTCTGATCGAATTCTGGCCCAAGATCAGATACTGCAACCTCGACATGTTGCAGATTTCACTCGGTATGGTGCCATTGAGCCTGTTATCGCTTAGATCGAGCTTGTTAAGATTCTTGCACCCGAGAATCGACTCCGGGACATCCCCAAACAGACTGTTACCCGAAAGAATCAGTTCTTGCAGATTCACGAGCTGTCCAAGCTCCAGAGGGATAGCTCCAGTGAGCCCATTCGAGGCCAAATTCAACAGCGTCAAATTGGAGCACTGAGCAAACTCCGGCACAATCTCGCCAGAGAGATTGTTGTTGTCAGCTTCAAAGTACGTAAGGCTGCTAGCATTCCCAATCGAATTAGGAATGGCCCCTACAAGATCATTGTCCCCGATTCGAACACTAGCAAGGCCTTTACAGTTACCGATCAACTCGGGAAGTTCACCGGTCAATCTATTTTGGGTCAGAACTAAATGCTCCAATTTCCCCATAGCGAAAATGCTCACGGGTATTGGCCCTTCAAGCCGATTCGTGTGAAGGTTCAAAAACTCAAGTTCAGAAACCAACCCTAGATTTTCCGGGATACTACCCTCTAATTGATTCTCATAAGCTGTGAAAACCCTCAGCATTGTCAAATTCCCCACCCAATTGGGTATAGAACCCTTCAACATGTTACCATTAATTTGAAAATTCTCCAACTTGTTTAGTCTATGGAGTTCATAGGGAATTTGGCCTATGAGCAAGTTAGAGGACAGGTTCAATGACCTAAGGTTCCTGAGACTAGCAAAATCTATGGGGATTAAGCCCACAAACCTATTCTGAGACAAGTCAAGAAACTCAAGCTTTGACAAGTTCCCAAAAGCTGGCGGGATTGGTCCATGGAAGCTATTGAATGACAAATCAAGCAACTTCAAGGCTCTGAGCTCAGAGATTAGGGTCACATTACCTCTGAGGTTGGAGTGAGAAAGGTCCAACATTTCCACCACAGAACTGTTGGAGGAAGAACACACAATGCCACGCCAATTGCAGAAATCTGAGCCGTTGAGACCCCACCCAGGAACCTGAAGCTCCCTGTTAATGGCCATCACTGTGGATTCATCATTTTCCTCAGCACCCACAAACACAAGACTAGATTTTGATAAAAACCCAGAAAGCAAAATAGAGAACAAGCACAGAAACGCCATTTCTCCTTCAAGAACAAAACTTGGGAAAAACCCTGAAACCAAAAACCCCCAAATCAACTCTGGACCAACAAAAACCAAAAACCCAGGTCAGAAATCTTGTGATAGAACCATTTCAACTTTCCAAGCACCCCCAACCCGCAGATTCCGGGAAAAAGAACAAAGTGGCAATGAAAAAATCTGATGAGCAGAAACTGAGAGACCCAAATGAGAGACAAAACAAGAATAAGGAAACAAAAAGGTTAAGATTATGGAACCAAACAAAAGAGAGAGGACTCCAAAGACTCAGAGAGCTGTGACTTGAGACCAGGCTAAAGGAGGAAGGAGGAGAGGACAATGGAGGGTTTGGTGAGGGATTCACGGACCAGATGTTTATATTTGTGTGTCCTCGGCAGGGATTGAGGATTTTGTTTGTGGGTCTCAGAAAAAAATCGATTTTTTTGCGGATTGAGAGAGAAAGGGTGTGCTTTGCTTTCACGAGAAGTGAACAGGTGATTTCAATTCAACTCCCAGAATTGATTCAAGTAATTGAAAGCTGCACAGAAAAGTCACATATCTCTCTCCCTCTCTCACTGTGCTATCACTCTACTCTCTCAGTAGTGCGTTTTTTCAGTGGGGATATAAATATAATATAATAATATGTGATCATTTCAAGGACTATATAAATATATAAATTAGGGACGAATATTTCGGAGGAATAATCTTCTTTCGTTCGAATGTACTTCCTGTTGTAAAATAACAGTGAAATAATATAAACTAAATCAAACCAAGACTTTTGTTAAAATCAAATGTAATTTTTCGACCAAGATTTAATGTAAAAAAGTCATGAAAACAAGAGAAGAGATGATGAAAAAATAAGCTTTACAAGAGAAATTGGGAGAGGGATATTGCTCTCGGATGAACTCATTTCTCATTGCCAATCTCACATATTTATACACAAATTGATAATGATAAAAATACATGAATGACAACACAATCATCCTTAAATCAAGAGTATAGTGATAAGAGAGTAGGGGCATGGTGAGAGAGGAGAGTATATGCATGGTATGTGGGTATGGTGGTGGCCATTTCATTTACAACACTTCGCAATTTTCTCACCTTCCAATTAAAAGCTTGGGCTCTTGTTTTCCTTACAGAGCTCTAGAATGAAATTATTAGTCAACTGTATTTAAGTAAAAAAATATTAATTCATTTGTAATGAAGTGAGTTTATAAGTTTAGCTCGTGATTTTTGGGTTAGTCGCGGTTCTGTTAATGACAATTCAGAGAGTTATAATACGAGTTATAGATTGTTCACAACAAAAATTGTGGATAACTCAGAACTAGTCAAATTTAATACACGCGATAACATTTTCATCATATCACTCTCATATAATGCCTGGCACTAAATATTATTATGCAATATAACTAAATGTGTTTCACATTGTAAAACACAATTTAATTATCTTCTTATTTAGACTAAATTAAACTAAATGTATTGAATTGTTTTTACCAATTGATAAAATATGTCATAATATAATATAATTTATAATTTTCAATATTTTTTTGGTCTAGTTCTCAATATATAAGAATCGATATCTGAACATGTTAGAATCAGTATTTGCATATCTATCGGTTTAAATTCTAAATCTTTCCAAAATATCGAGATGGGTTCATATATCTTACCATGATCACCCCTGCTACAGGTAGTTCAATATTGTTTGCATCTAAAAAACTTGTGAGATATTTTTTTGAAACAAAAGGTTATTCGTTTATGACGAATCGGCCAGAAATACAGGATATAAGATTCAGCGTGACATTTTTCCATGCAAACAAACATTCAGTTCCATCCATATAGCCTCCCACAACCCCGACACACGGAGAACGCTATCCCGATCCCCCAATGACGTGTGACTACTTATCAAGTGAGATATTGGAGGAGCGCTACGAGTGACCTTATAACTCTTTATACGACATGCTCGTTCAAACTGAGATATCAAGGCAGATAATCCCTCCGCGCATATGATAAGCAGATGTAGGGATAGTGGATCTCCCTATCGTAAGCCTCTCGTGGGCACAATCGAACCTAGAATTCGACCCGCTGTAACCACCGAATAAGAAATATTACTCAAACACTGGGAGATCAACCCAACTCATCGAGCACTGAATCCCAATTTAACACCACTTCAAGGAATCCCCACTCCACACGGTCGTATGTTGTGCTCATATCTAACTTGAATGTCAACCCTCGACCCCTGTCATTGACACCGCAAGTGGTGTAGAATCTCGAAAAAAATTGAAAAATTATTTGTCACCAATTGGCTTGGGAGGAACACACTTTGAGCCCCTGAAATAATAGAGCTCAACAACGGCTTGAATCTGTTTGCCAAAACTTTAGACACAATTTTATACAAGACATTACACAAGAAAGTTGGTCGCATATCACCCATGTTCACCAAAGACTTCTTCTTAGGAATCAAAATCAAATTAGCGACATTTATACGCGAAGACAACGCTCCCGAATCAAAAAAAATTTTGAACACCCGATATAATATCCTACCTCAATATGTTTCGATGCATTTGATATTGATAAACCCGTGGGTTCGTCAGGCTCCTGAGATTTATCTTAATCGTTCCAACATTTTTCATTGTTTTAATAAAACATTATTATGAAAATAGTAAGTTGTCACATGTAATTATTTTTATATTTATGGGGAAATGAGAATTCATACAATCCATGTTTTGTGTTTTCTTACCTTCAAAAGAAAATGTTTTGTGTTTCTTAATGATTAAAATAATACAGACAAAAATTAATCCATTGAGAAACACACACACAAACATAGTGATATAAGTAGATATTTAATTACAGAAGTATCGGATCAGCCCACAATTCATAAATATACAGATAGCTAGAACTAGAAAGTTGATGCAATATGTGTTGAATTATTGTGAGCTAAACCATAAAGATTTTAATATATTAAATAAATAATAATAACTACCTCCACTTTTCTCTTAAAATAAATACCTTATTTAAAAACATTTGGAAGTGTCTTCGTGTGCACATAATTAAATGCTGACATTCAAGTGTTTTATTTCTGTTTTTTACACATCTAATAATTATTCATCCGATAAACTACATTTACTTCAAAACTAATTTTACCCGACATTCATATTAAAAACCCAACTAACTAATTAACTTATTAATCAACCATCACAACTAATTTATGAAAAATTAAGTCAAACATAATACCAGGAGATGAATATAATATTAGGGCATATAGTTTGGCATGATTCCCACTATACTATATTTAATTAAAAAAATTATTATTATCATTTTGTTTCATTTTTCTAGTATAGCTAAATATTAACAAAAATTAATATAAAATTTTAAAATATCTTCAATTATTTATCAAATTTTCTAATGACTGTTATCTCAATCTCAAATGTTCTACGATGTGAAAAGACAAGGACCCAAGCATCCGAGAAATCGAAGCTTATGCACGTGAAGAGGAAACTCAAGCTTGACAATGACTTTCCCATATATGCTTGCCGACCAAAAACTCGACAAACGTAGGGATCGAAAAAAGTTTCATTAATTCATCTTGAAAGGGGGTTTCCTCATGAAGAGTGAACCCTATCTTACTTGCTCAAGGCAGTACAACAAATAATTCTTTCAGAATCTCGTATCAAGAGATTGAGATTCAACCGATAACAGATATCTTACTAACGTGCAACTTATTGTAAACGTAGAATAATCGCTATTTGAGTATAATTGAATTTGTCTTTGATTCCTCATAACTAACCCTCAAGAGATCGCACCTCCAATAGTCCAATATACCTCCCATGGATGGACTCTCGCTGACTAGCATCTTTCATTGTCAATTCACGACTCCTTAATCGACGTCAACAACCGAAGAGGTCTTCAAGGGACCCCTCTGATGAACAACATTTCATACTTGTTTAGTAGGAGAGCTTCAAGAAGTGGAGAAGAACATATTTAGGGACATTTTGTTTATCTCATAAAATTAATGACACTCTTTTTCACCTAATGTAGTTGATCAAAATGTAACAAATTAAATTAAAATATATTTTAAATTAAGTATAGTAAGAAGTGAAACATGTCAAACTAAATATAATAATATAGAACTTTATTAATGAGTTATAGCATAAGAACTTTGACTGACTATTTGAATAAATAAATAAATAAAATTAGAACATCTCTTTTATCACCTTCATTTATGAATTATGTATTTAAAATAATAAAAAATAATGATATAGCTAGCCTCTAATTAAAAGATAAAATATTACACTCATCAAGTTGTCCAAAATTGGCTTTGGAAAGCACATTTTGTCCTCTAAATGTTCCCTATTAATAAACAATCTAAAAGCACTAATGTAAATATGTTTTGATACAAAATTTTCTCCATAAAAGTCTCTTCAAAACAAAAATATCTACCATTCCTTTTCTTAAGAACCTTTAAACAACTCAACCTTTGATTATAGTCCATTTTAAAATCAGAAATTTATTTCTCAATACATGAAAGAAGAAAGAAAGGCAAAAAATTAATTATTGAATTATTTTGATAAGGTTTTGGGGACCCACAGAAATGGGTATAGGTCACAGACATGTAGGGCCAACCAACCATAGACCTGCAGGACACTGAGCTTGACCGCCACACTACATATAAATATTTTAATTTAATTAAACTAATTTATTAACTATAATAACTTAATAAAGAATAATGAGGATATAAAGTTAACATAAAAGTGGTCACAAAATTAACTCTTAAAATATATTTACTTTTGTTGATAAAGAGCCGCAGGCAACATCATCGAATATGCATTTTTCACCTTTCTCTTTCCGCCTACAAAGTTAATTTATTTAATCAAATAATTAAAATTTTAAATTGATGCTGAACTGTGTTATTTAATCTTGTACTATTTTATGTAAAGGACGATGTTTCATCTCTAAACTTTAAGGAATCAATTTATCTAATAATATATGCAATTGTTTTATGATTATGTTATGCTATTTTTATTTTATTAAATGCATACATCTTTTAGCATTACTTTAATAACTAAATGAATAAAACATAGTACTAATCAAGCTTGTTTGGTGGATGACATATATAAAGTAAATGTATTATATTTTCATTTCAACTTAATAATGGTTAATATAGGTCGAAATTAGTTGTAGGAGTCATGATAGCATCATCACTACCATCACACAATTCAATGTACCAACAAAAGAGATTATTTATGCAAGAAGGAGAAGAAATGAAAATGATAGTTACACTAAAAATACAATATATTTAAAAGGCTGAATTTTAAACTGAAAAGTTATTAGCATTCAATTTTGAGATAATTTGTTGTGAAGAATTAATTTTTGTGATATTATAAAATTAATTTGATCAAAATATTTGATTTTATGAGGTGAATTAAATTTCATTTCACTCTTAGCTAATTATAATGAGCATTATAGACTACATTATTGACAATTGATTATGCACCGAAGTTGATAAAAATGCCATCTTTGCAAGACCTATAATCACTTGTTTGTCCAACTATTTGTAACTTACATAAATTTCCATTTTGAGAAATCATAATTATTAACTCTTTGAATAGTTACATAATATATGCAATATTTTCCTCTCCATTTCGTTTTCCAAAACTTTTTATCTTGTTCCCTTTGAAAGTTACATTTCAAAACTAAGTCTAACAAGATAAAATGAATAAATTAATCTCTAAACCATAAAAAGGGGTATGTGTTGAATGTTAAATAATAAATAAATTTTAAAACTTGATCCAGTTAATCAAACCGATCAAAAAGAAGTTGGTTAACATGATAGTGAACTAATAAAATCCAGCATTTATCTCAGTAATAATTACATGACCAGTATTGTAAAAAGAATATTAGGCGTCAATAAGGCGAAAATGATTTTTTTAAAACTAATTGAAGATTAATTTGGATAAAGGATTTATCAAACTATATAAATGATTAATTGAATAAATCAATGATTTTTACAACATTATACATGCTCATTATCACATCGCGTATTCAGTATATGGATGTGATTCGAATCGATTCTCAATCAATCGAAATTAAACGAGATGGTTGTCTCACTGATTGATCAACCAATTAGGGTACATAGATTCAACATTTGATTGGAGTGTTCGAGCTCAAAGAAGCCCCCGACCCACAATATGTTAATCGAACACAAATAATTTGTTATCTAACCAACACTTAGCTTTCAGTCAGATCATATTTCATATCTCTTAAATTTGATTAAGATCGATTATATCAGTATAAATATTAAATTATGTAACATACATAATCTTATCGTATAATAAATACAACCGATCTCTCAAAACAAGAAACTATCTCATCCATTCGTAAACCTAATTAATATATTATGGAGGAACCACAAAATTTACAAATTATATTTATATTCCTCTAATTATCTTACATTTATCTTGCAAAAATGTGACTTCATGTTCACAGTGCCAAGTTTTAGTGGAAAAGATTGGTCTTCACTGTTGACTGTTGAAGTTGCAGTACTAAAAATAGGCCCTAGAGTTCAAGGAGGGACATGAGATGACTCCACTTTCATTGTACCTAGCAGTGACATGGACAAGAACATGTGCATGTGCATGGGTGATGCCACTTTAAGGTTTATTATGTAGGAGAGTAGGGACCATGATTACAAATAAACAGAAGTAAAAGGACTGAGAAAAGCAAACAAGATTTTAGGTGTGGAATTAGAATCTCAATTGATTGAGATTGGCCTCTAACTTTTCCAGACAGCTATCATCACCATTGTTTCACCATCATAGACTCAGGTCCCCCACAATATTCCCCTATACTGTTAACACAAATATGTAATTAAAAATTATAAGATATTTTGTTATGGGATTATTGATTGTTCAAATTGTCTAGAATGCACAATTTCTTGGGTTGATGGATGTAGATCCAATCAAGCCCATCTGAAATAAGAGAACTGGGAACCATAGTTAATGATTCGATTTTAATTCTATATAATTATGATTTAACATATTATGATTAGTGCCTACCCCTAAAGAGATGGATAAGCCTAAATTGATTTTGTATTTGCAAAAGTTGAGAGAGTATTATAATATACATTTTAATCCTTTTTGAAAACATTTTAGTAAATCCATTTTTAGTGAATTTCCTAATAGAATATGATTTAATATATTATTAATTTAATCTCTTATTCTGTTATGTTTCTTCTGTTCGTTAGGTTATGTAGAACTTCTCTTTATTTTGTTCTTATTTCATTGTATTTTGGTTGTCTTAATGACTCCAAGTTGATCGTTGACATGTATATCTAACAAATCAAACCTACTTATTGGGACATATCTAGCCCTTCAAGATAGATATTGCTTTTATGCATTTCCTCTTATCACTGCATGACTTCGATTCATTTCAACTTGCAACAATTCTTTTTCATTAGGGAAGGTTAGGGTTAAGATGTTAGTCAAGTATAATCCCAAGCACCTATCAACAACATGGATCGTGCAAATAATTGTGATGATTAAACATGAGATCAGAGAATAAATATTGAAGGTGAAGGAGAGTCTCAGTTGAACAAAAGGCAAAACATAGAGAGTTGTATTGCCGGAGACCGACAGTTCGATGACGATGCATGCTACTCAAGGCTTGTAAATTATTTTTGTGTTTGTCGGGTTAGATGTAATCAATCGCATAACCTTTTGTATTTATACGGATATGCTTTAATAGAGTTTGCTAAACGATCAATGATTCAAGTAACCCATTGTCTATACGAAATTCTCATTCATATACTTATCACATCTATATATGAGAAGTTACTAGTTCCACACTACATGTCTGTTTTTCATCTCACATTTCTATCTAATAAAAATTAACTCATTTTATCCCAAAAATATATCTTTCTAACACACACACCCAAATTTATACCATCTTTTTCAGTTTACTCTCTCATTTTTTTTTAATTAATTATTAAGTGTCTAAAATGGTGACTAAATAAAAAATAAAAAAAAAACTTGGGCGAGCGAAAAAAATAAATTAAATTCAAGTATACATGATCACTTGATAAGCCCCATATCATGGGCCCAACCAAGCCCATTAGTGATCTCAAAATGTCCTGACACATCCCACACTCACAGCCACAGGCCCATAACTGCAGTTGCACCCTAAGCCGGATAAGCTCCCCCACCGAGTATCGCTCCCTCTCCGTAGACCTAGAACACAGAAACAGAGCACGAGAACTCGAAGACTCATCGGAGAAGAAGATCATCAAATCCCCAAATTCACCATTCCCGCGTTCACACTCTCACACACACACAAGAACACACCGACCCAAATCGCCGCGTCACATCGCGAGCCACCCAATCGCCGGTTCTAATGGCCTTCGGCAGGGACGAAGATCGGGTGACCGGAGAGATTCTCAAGCCCAGGACCGACAAGAGGCTCTACCGGAGGATCGCGCTGCCCAATTCGCTCGAGGTCCTCATCATCAGCGATCCCGATACCGATAAGGTTTCGAATTTTTCCCGATTTCGTGATGGGTTTGGTTTTTGTTTTGGGGATTTGAATTGTGTGATTCGTTGCGATTGGTGCAGTGTGCTGCGTGCATGGAGGTCAGAGTGGGCGCGTTCAGTGACCCAGAAGGCCTCGAGGGTCTTGCCCATTTTCTAGGTTCGTTTCTTGAGGCCCTGGTTTGGAATTTAGTTTTGTAGTTTTGTGGGTGATCATTGATGACTTTGGAACGAAATAAATTTCTGATTTTTAATTTGTTTCCTTTTGGTTGCACATGAATGATAATTTGTGGTTTGGGGTTGTCAAGTCTTCAGTTTTATGCCTAATTGCAAAATGCTTCTTTTGCTTATGTAGTTGCATTCACTCACAGCTTATTTGTTAAGATCCTGGCAATCAATTAAACATGAAATAGAACGAATTGATAGTAACTGTGACCTTGAATTAGATAACTCTTAAATGGAGAAAATCCCCAAATGAGCCCGCTCCTCAAGAGGCATAAATGTTTACACAATTTCAAGATAAAAACCATAAGGATCTCAAGAGACTATTCTGTCTGCTGCACTGTATGCTGATTTTTGCTTCGAGTCTTTCCTGTAGCATTGTTTTGATGTACTTTCCAGAATTTCCTTATGATTTCTTATGTTTGTGTTATGTTATGTAGAACATATGCTGTTTTATGCCAGTGAAAAATACCCCGAGGAGGATAGTTACTCAGAATACATTACACAGGTACTTACTATAATTCAGGATACATTACTTTAAGTTGTGAGTTCAGACCTTTTGTTTTGTACTCAGACGTGCACTTACCTAATAATTTCTAATTGATGTTGGTTTTGTAATGATAAATAGCACGGAGGCAGTACAAACGCCTTTACAACTTCGGAGCATACCAACTTCTATTTTGATGTTAATGCTGATTGTTTTGAAGAGGCTTTGGATAGGTATATATCGTTCTTACATTCTTTTGTGCATGCTATAAAACAATGTTTAAAAAGGCAGAATGAGCCTCGAGGCGTAGTGAGGCTTACTGAGGCGTAAGCCTCACTATAAGACCGAAATATAATAAAGTATTATACACATATATAAATATATTAATCAATTTTATGTCAAATGACCCATAATATTATAATAAAGGCAAAGGGTTCAATTTTAACAAGTCTT
>JAYMTP010003424.1:0-17038 GCA_036897365.1 Geranium brycei | reverse complement strand
CGAAATGACCCAAATACCCCGGGGTTTTCGTCTGCCTCTGTTAAATGGGGAGATCTCCCGTCCGTGTCACGTGTCGCCTCCTCAGTAGCCGCGCATCAATCCAATGGCTGAAATAAAGTTTGGACGTTTTGACATTTTTGTGGAGTTTGTACCTGATATATATATATTCTTTTAATAAAACGATACAAATTGGGGAAAAATATTGGCTTTTGTAACAATTTATCGTCTTATAACAACCATATGCATTTTTATAATTTAAAACATATTTCAGGGGACATTCCAATTATTTTAGACTCGCACTTTAAAAGCCAAGATTATGAAATTGAATCTCGCTGAGAGTAAAAAGAACCTACAGAGTTTTGGAATAGAACATGAAATGTATAATTACTCAAAAATAAAATAATTGATGCATCATTCTTTAAGTGTAAAGAAAATAAAAAGCTTCAAACTCAATAAAAAAATCTTGAATTTTCTTATTCAGCATAAAAACATATAAAATTTTGTACACTTGTCTGAATGTAATTGGTTTTATGACAAAACACGAAATCCGGTTGCATCGTCTACGTGAAAACAACCTACACTCACGCTTCTTTGTATTGTACCATTTTGGTCAAACACAGATTCAACGAAAAAAGACCATAGGTACAACACCAATTAACAATGCTTGATGCTTCCATAGGGAGAGAACGAAAGTTCACCTCAGGAAATCATAACCCTCCATGCAAGAGTCAGCTGTGTACCCAATTCGATACAACACAAAAACCCTCCACAACGCGAAACTGAAAAAAAGATAAAAGAAACAGCAAAATAAATCAAATTATTTTCTACTGCACTGGGGTGGTGAGAGATTAGAAGAGAAAATAAGTGTGCTCTGTGTTTGTTTTCTTCTTCGTTCTCTCAAATCTCTGTGCCCAAATTGGATCAAACCCTAGGCTCTGCGTCCCCAGAATTCTTCCCAATTCCCACATCAGATCCAGCGCTCACTCATCTCCTCCACACCACACTGATTCCGATTGGTGTTTCGTGATGGCGTGTATAAAGGGTATTAACAGATCGGCGTCGGTGGCTCTGGCGCCGGATGCACCGTACATGGCGGCCGGCACGATGGCTGGGGCGGTGGATTCGTCGTTCAGTTCCTCCGCAAGTCTTGAGATCTTAAAGCTCGATTTCCAGTCCGATGATCTGGAAATTCCAGTCGTCGTGGAGTGCACCAGCTCAGAGCGCTTCAACCGCCTCTCATGGGGAAGAAATGGATCAGGCTCCGAGGACTTTGGCCTCGGGCTTATCGCGGGTGGGCTCGTCGACGGGAACATTCACCTTTGGAACCCGCAGGCTCTTATCCGGTAATTGGGGATTTTTTTGCTTCTTTTAGTGAATTGGATTCAAGGTTGGGAGTGTGGTGTGAATTGATCTCAATTGTTGTTTGGTTGAATTGAATGATTAGTCAATTGTGATGTTTTTGGTTGGCTCAATTAGAACTAGCTATGTACTGTATTTTGATGAATTAGTGTAACCATCTCCGCTGTTAATTAATTATCTCTTTCCTAGCTGGTTTTTTTCTATTCATTATATTTTGAGCCCTCTTTGATTTTATGATTGCATTGTTCTTGTTTTGATTTGAATTTATCTGAAACGTTTGGAATTGCAACTCTAGATGAGTTTAGTTATATATATTTTTTTTGGGTGCATTGGGCAATCTTTGATAAAGAAGAAAAAATCACAAAATTTGCAACTCTACAATAATAATTGGTTTCTGACTGGCGTGATTGTATATGCAGTAGGTTTGTAGTGCTTTTACTTTCTGTGTGTATTAGAGGTGGCTTATCTGGGCGACCAGGACATGGGGTACAAGAAGGAAGCAATTACTACTGCTAGGAAGTTTGTCCCTTCAATGAATTGATCTGATGGGATTTGACTTCTAGAAATGCAGATGAAAATAAGGAAGGAAATTATGATATTTGATATCCTAGGTTTTTTATTGATCTTTGATTTTGGTCACTGGAGATTAGTTTGCGTCATTATTGACTAAATTGTTTGGTAGTTATTATTCTTTTCTTCTTTCAAGTAAGATCTTTATATCACTTTCAATAGTTTGTTTATCATATTGACAAATGGGAAGATAATAAAATTTGGAATAAGCTATTTTTAGTGACCCATGGTGTGAATATTTACTGCTGGAGGATAGGCAACAATAGGAAGAACAGCATGGTTTTAGTAGGAAGATACATGGCTGTGGGTTGATAGAATTTTTTCTTTGAATTCTCTATTTAATAAATTTAATTTATGGTTTGCTCAGTGGTGGGCATATATAGAAAGGAGTATTTCATGATCTTTATGGTTGCCCAAATATTCATACATGTTATGGTATCGCTGGTAATTGTTTCTAATATATTTTATTTGATCTATTATGAACCAAATTACTGCTTGTCATAGCACATATTCTTCAAATATTTGCTTCATCATAAAAAATAGACGTCAATAACTATTAGAAGGTTGCAATATTAATCTCTGCAATCTGTTTGGTATGCCGCCACCTTACCAAATTATTTTACATTCAGTTCTAAGGGAAGTGAAAAGGCTGTTGTTGGGCATCTTTCAAGGCATAAGGGCCCTGTGAGTTCCTTCATTCTCCTCAATTGAAACCTGTTTTTTTTTCTTTGCCAGTTCATCTCTTATGGGAATTTGATGTTGGTGTTAGAACTTAGAATGCTTACTCGTGTATTTCAGGTTCGTGGCCTTGAATTTAACAACTTTACACCAAACTTGCTTGCATCTGGGGCTGATGATGGCGAAATCTGCATATGGGATTTGTCTAATCCAGGACAACCTTCTCATTTTCCACCTTTAAAGGTTTGTTTCTCTAATATCGCAAGTTTCGACCGCGAATGGTTGCATAGAGTAATCGATAATTATTGGGATCCTTTTCCATGACTAACAAGTTTATCATATCTTGATAGTATTACTCTTATGTCCTTCTTCAACAATCTAGCTATTCTACTTAGTTGCTAGAGAGCTTTGCTCTCTAAGTGTCCCCCCTGTCCATGGATTATGCCTATGATTGTGGTCTCTATACTGGAGTGATGGTTTAAGATAGTAGGTATTCGTAGTTCGGATATGATTGATTTTTTTTTGGCTTTTGTGGTTCTTTTGGTGCTAGACAAATAGCTGGATTTTGGTGGGAGATCTAATTGACTGTTCATTTCTTTATTGCTTATACTGTCTCATTTTCCAGAGTTGCCAAGTTTTAAAATTTCTGAGTTTGTTGTGCTTATTTATTTAGTTATGTCTTATGTGTTGTTTTTCTTCCTATTGACTTCTATTATGTTCATTATGTATATATGGATTTATACTATTCTATATTTATTGTAGTCTCCAAGCATTCTATCATTGGATGCCTTTCTTTTTCTGTGTTATTTGGTGATTTTCAGACCTTTAATAATTAATATGAAATGTTGGAAATTAACCCATTATAGATTTTAAATATATTGTCATTTTTGACACGATATGTGAATTATTTAAGCAGGGTACTGGTTCTGCTGCTCAAGGTGAAATTTCTTATGTGTCTTGGAATAGCAAGGTTCAACATATTTTGGCTTCCACTTCATATAATGGGACAACAGGTAAAGGATGAATATTTTTTCATACTTGTTAGTTTGTAGTCTTGTTATTCTGAACATATTTTTTTATTTCAATTTTCAGTGGTTTGGGACCTGAAGAAACAAAAGCCAGTGATAAGGTAAATTGATTCTCATATTTGGAGGATGCCGGAATGATCCATTATCAATAGTTATCTGGATTGATCTTTTCTGTCGATTGACATGGTCTGTCAACTGGCAGTTTCTCAGATTCAAAAAGGCGATGCTCTGTTTTGCAGTGGAATCCAGATGTTGCCACTCAGCTTGTTGTTGCTTCAGATGAAGATAGTTCACCTACTCTGAGGGTAATGTCTTGGCAGATGGGGTTGGTTATTTTTGCCGTAAATATATTTAACTTTCTCAATGTAATGATGTTTGCAAGCAGCTCTGGGATATGCGGAACACTATGTCACCGATCAAGGAGTTTGTGGGGCACAGTAAAGGTATTATACTTGAAAAAGTGTTGTGTCATTAAGATTTACAAATAGATCTAATTTTTATATGTTTCTAGTTGTTACTTGACTAAAGGTTTTACAATGGAAAAATGTGGTTTCCCATGAATAACTAATTTATTCTTAAATGAGCCCTCACTATCTTTCGTTCAATAATAATAACAATGCCACAAAATTGTATTTTTAAAACTGGAATCGGTAATGATATGCTTATATTTAAAAAATTATTATATGTTATTCGTTATTGAAGGAATGTAAAATCATTGAAGAAAGTTTAAACTGATGGCAAAAGAAGACTATGTCAATATTGTGCTATATTTCTTGTAAAAAACATTCTGTGAAGTTTTTGTCACAGATTTATTTGCCTATTTATCATTTCTCACCTTTATTTCATTCCTCTACATATTCTATGGTCAAAATGTATCATACATTCTTGCCATTTTTGGCCTCTTTGTTTATTTTTATGTATCTTCTTGCACCAGGTGTAATTGCAATGGCATGGTGCCCTAATGACAGTTCATATTTGCTCACCTGTGCGAAAGATAACCGTACTATTTGCTGGGATATTGTTTCTGGAGAGGTAAGGAATACACACACACACACACTGCTTAGACTTCCATCCTGTACCTCTCAATATTTATTCCCTTTCTTAGTGTATCGAGATGCACCTTTTATTCTAGCTGTTTTCTGAGCCATGCTCAATGTCTTGTCTTTTTCTTCGGAGCAGATTGTATGTGAATTGCCTACTGGGACCAACTGGAATTTTGATGTACATTGGTACCCAAAGATACCGGGTGTTATTTCAGCATCTTCATTTGATGGCAAGATTGGCATTTATAATATCGAGGTGTGTTCTGCTTTATAGAGAAAGCAATTACTTAAAAAAATGAAATGTTAGGTGGATGTGAACAGTTTTTTTTAATGAATTTACACAAACACACTTCACATTCTAATCTTAAGTGTTTAAACTAAACTGCCAAGTTTCCTTCTTCTCTTACATGCATTATCCATACCTTATCATGGATTCGCCGCCTTTGTTTCACAGGGTTGCAGCCGATATGGTGTTGGGGAGAATGAGTTTGTTACAGGTATTGTAACGAGTTTATTAATGTGAACAAGTCTTGAATTTTATAACATTTGTTGGTTTTTGCTTTTTGAGAAGTCTATGGATGACAACATGCAATTAAGTTATTTGCATTAGATTGAGCCTGTAAAAACAGTATTCGTAACACAAATTGGTATTGAAGGAATCATTTATCACTTGATGACTATTTGTTAGTTGTTGTAGAATAAGAGTCCTACAAATACAGAGTTAGTTAGAACTTACAGAAGGCAGTGCAGGGAACAAATTAGTTTCTAATTGACCTTCAATGATAAATCAAATACGAATAAAAAAGATTTGTGGTGATTCTTTGGAAATGTCTCTAGTATGCTAAGCTTGTTAAAGGTTTCTATTCAGCATAAAGACACAAACCAGGGTCTTTTTACACAAACTATTAAATTTTTATGCAAGGTTATGGAACTCGGAAATGAGGAGAACTCGGCGAGCCGAAAAATAAGGAGTTTCAAGAACTAGGCAAAACTCGTTTTGTGTTAAATAAATGATTAAATATCTATATACAATATTCATTGAAGTCAATTAATAATATTTAGTCACTTTTAATCCCAAACTTGTCAACTATCACTATTTTCTATTATCACAATTTTGATGACTTTGGCTATAAACTTGTAAAGAGTAAAATTACTAATTACAGAACAAACATTACTAATTATTAAGAACAACAAACATGTAATATTTGAATATTAGCTATTGAGAACAATAAACAATTGAAATAAAAATTATGTTTTGTTAATTTTGTTTTAAAGTTGACTTTTTATTGAGTTGACGAGTTTGACCGAATTGGTCGAGTTTTGTCCCAAATTTATTGAGTTGACAGAGTTTCATAACACTGTTTTGATGGGTGTAACCATATTTCATGAGTTCTATAGGAAAACAGAATATTACATAAGAAACTAATGAAGAATCCATTGCATCTGCTTTTGTACTGTCATCTGCATGGCTGCAGATATCAGAAGTGTTTTTATGGTATTTGGTTGCGTTTGTTTCTTCCTTATATGCTATCTTTCCTGTGCAGCCCCTCTGAGAGCTCCCAAATGGTATAAACGTCCGGCTGGGGCATCTTTTGGCTTTGGTGGAAAGCTTGTTTCATTCAACCCCAAGTCAACTCCTGTGGGTGCTTCAGAGGTGTGTTTTCTTAGACAGACAATAACAATCTGTGTTTTCACTCTCATCCTGTAGTATTTATAGTTTGTTATCTCTATTTATTTCAGGTTTTTGTGCATAATTTAGTTACAGAAGATACTTTGGTGAGTCGCTCAACTGAATTTGAAGCTTCTATTCAAGATGGGGATAGAGCTTTGCTCAAGTCATTATGTGAAAAGAAGTCTGATGAGTCCGAGTATGCCTCTGTCCTACGAACTATAATATGCCTTGTATGCCATGTTTCTTGAATAGTCTAGTGGCCTAATAATTTTGTCCTTCCTGAACAGATCCCAGGAGGACCAAGAAACTTGGAATTTTTTAAAGGTCATGTTTGAAGATGATGGAACGGCAAGGACAAAATTGCTTACCCACCTTGGTTTCAGCATGCCTATAGAAGAAAATGAAGCTGTAGAAGATGTTCTTTCTCAGGAAGTAAATGCTCTTGGGGTTGAGGATAAGGAAGCAGATAAAGTTGGAATTGGAGCAGATAACAATGCCAACCTTTCCCTTTCTGATAATGGGGAAGATTTCTTTAACAATCTTCCCAGTCCAAAAACTGAGACACCTATCTCATCCACGGGTGCTAATAAGTTTGCTATTGAGGATACTATTCCTATTGAGACACAAGAAGAACAAGATGGAATTGAGGAGAGTGCTGATCCATCATTTGATGATGCCGTTCAACGCGCCTTAGTTGTTGGGGACTACAAAGGGGCAGTTGCACAATGCATAACTGCTAATAAAATGGCTGATGCTTTAGTGATTGCTCATGTTGGTGGTGCTTCGTTGTGGGAGAGCACACGTGATCAGTACCTTAAGATGGCCCGTTCACCTTACTTAAAGGTACATGTAATTTCATGCTTCATCTATAGTGGGTAGCCATATTTGTAGAAATGCATATAACCTTGAAGATGTGGTATTTTATCTCTTAAACTGCTTTATTATGCTCATTTACTCTAATTTTATTCCAACTTCTCAGGTTGTTTCTGCTATGGTGAACAATGACTTGGTGAGCCTTGTAAACACCAGGCCCCTGAAATTTTGGAAAGAGACACTCGCTCTTCTCTGCACTGTAAGCTATTCAACTTTGGGTTCATTTTCTTCTTTAAATTTATGTCATGTTTTATAAATTTATTCCTTAAACTTACTAGACATTGTTTCACTTTTTTATGGTTGTGGGTTTGTATTTTTTGCACTACTTTTATTCATGTTAATAAATATGATCAGCCACTCATTCTTGAATAAAATAATTAAAATTAGTATGCAAAACTTGTTAGATTTATTTTGGACGATATGGCTGACTCCTGTAATAATTTTTAGCCTTTTGCTGATCCTCACCAAAAGGTCATGCAAGCCAGTTAGAATTTTCTACTTCGTAAGAACACACCACTAAATAACCTTGCTGACATAATGTAGCTATTCATTGCTAGTTTCTGCATGAATTCAAGTATACTATCAGACAATTTATCCTCGTCATCTGTGTGACAGTTTGCACAGAGAGATGAGTGGACTGTGCTTTGTGACACACTTGCTTCAAAACTCATGGCTGCTGGTAATACACTGGCTGCAACACTTTGTTATATATGTGCTGGAAATATTGATAAAACAGTGGAAATTTGGTCAAGGAGTTTGTCAGCGGAGGACAAAGGGAAATCATATGTTGACCTTCTTCAGGTGAGTCAGCTACATTTAGATGTTCAAACATCTTCGCTTGGAAATTAACACTTTATTTTGTCAGGATTTGATGGAAAAGACCATAGTTCTTGCCTTGGCAACTGGGCAGAAAAAATTCAGTGCGTCTTTATGCAAGCTTGTTGAGAAATATGCTGAAATTTTAGCTAGTCAAGGACTTCTAACAACTGCAATGGAGTACCTAAAACTTTTGGGATCTGATGAATTGTCACCTGAACTTGTGATCTTACGAGATCGTATTGCTCTCTCCGCAGAATCTGGTATGTGCTTTTGACATTTTTTCTTTGATTTAGTGCAGTGGAAGTAGTTTTCATTTTTATCTATACGGTAAGTTTTTAAGGGAGAATGCGACACCTAGTTAAAGATAAATATAAACTGAATAAAAAAGTTGTTTATACATATATAGAATTTTTTGTATCCCCTCTTCTACGGTAAACAACCAAGTCATTCCCCAAATAGAGTGAACTAGACTTCACAAATTCTTTACTCTTTTGACCATCTACTTATCTCCAAAATATTTTCTCTTGCTATGGCCTCTGTTAAATCATCTGTTCTCTAAGTCTTTCCTTTCTACCGATTCCCTGCATAATTTTTTTTTGAGCCTCCTAATTTATCTCATTGTTATTTTTTTGAACTATTCTTATATTGCAAGCAATGCAAACACTATGATTGGTTTAAAGTTACAACTGTTGGGAGCCACATCCATCTGACTAGCTGGGCTTCCATGCATGTGAATAGGTGCTTGTAATAAATAAAGCTGATTGTCGAACTAGTTCTGACAATGCTACTTCAATGGAAAATATGATTAAAATATATCCGAGCACATTTAGAGGCGATAATCTTGTTAAACTTCATATTGGGCATGACTCAGACACTCCATTTCCGTTCATCATCATTAATGGTTCTAGATCTGGCATTTGCTGTGATCAGAATGCTTACTCAAATGTTTCTGACCTTAAGTTTATATTGAACTATTTATTTTTCTTCAAAATTCTCAACTGTGAAAGTTTTAACATGAAGTATTATATCAAACACTAAAATCTTCCTTCCATGCAGCCAATTTGAGTTGGTCCCAATTTTTGCAGACTTGTGCCCCTGCTGTTTCCTATCTCTTCCATTGACACCTATTCATGTTTTTGCGTTGTTGATAGATAGCTCTTTGCATGCATGGGGTTCTAATATATTTTATTAATCTACCATGTTTTTTCTCCTTAATGACAATTTTCTGACGGTCTCCTGTGTATACTTAAACCATAAATGAGCTTTAATACTGCATGAACCACTTGTTCTCCTCTCCCTACCTGCTTGGAATTTTGTAATCTAATGATTTTTCATTTTCAATCTTTGCAGAGGAAGAGGCCAAGACTATGCCTGTTGTGAACTCTCAACCAAATCATTTACCTGCATATGGTGCTGAGCAAACCAACTATAGTGTGGACCAAACCAACTATGGCGTTGATCCTTCTCGACAATATTACCCGGTGCTTTTTCTAGCTTTTCTTTTTCTAATATGGGTGCTGTCAATAAATATCATATGTATTTGTTTCTCTTTAATAGTTGAATATTTCTGCTTATCTGTGGTTGGCATTTGGATTTGTTTCTGCTTGTTAATTATTTAGGATTCAAATGGTAACGCTTCACGGTTACAGCAGAGAGTTCCTGGAAGTCCACTATATGGTGATAATTATCAGCAGTCACCTGCTTCATATGGAAGAGGAGGCTATAGTGCTCCACCATATCAGCCTGCTGCACCTTCACCCACTGTGTTTCTTCCGGCTCAAGTACCTCAGGCTCCTCCGGTAATTTTTGCTGCATTTTCATAGGTTCCTCCTAATTAGTTATATAATTAAGAGTAATTGTAGCTCAAGTATACTAAATTTTGCTCGATAGTTGTGTAACAATGACATAGAAATGATGGTGCATGTTTTTATTCATCCATCAGAAGGATACTAAATGGTTTTTGTTCAGTAGTTGTGTGTAATAATAAAATAGAAATGATGGTGCGAGTTTTTATCCATAGATGAAATAGCTTGTCATTTGAGAATTACTGGTATTACAATTTTTATTTTAATCAGCATTTTGTGAATTTAAGTCGAGTGAGCTAAGATGTTAACTAAGAATCTTGGTTATATGACTAATTTATTTATTTGTTTCCTTCTAGGCAAACTTTGGTCCACCTCCTGTTACCTCTCAGCCTGCTGTCAGACCCTTCATTCCTACAACTCCAGCTATGCTGAGAAACGTGGAGCAGTATCAGCAACCCTCATTGGGTTCTCAGTTATATCCTGTCTGTACTATGTGCCTCTGATTTCAACTTTTTTATTATTACAAGATTTTTGTTTGAATCATGTACCAACCTTTTCCTTGCTTTTGCTTGTAGGGGACAACTAATCCTAGTTACCAACAAGTACCACCTAACTCCGGTTCACTGGGTTCTGTCCAACCACACATGGGTTCTGTTCCAGGCCAAAATATGCCACAGATGGTATCCTCATCTCCTGTGCCTAGGGGATTTATGCCAGTAAATAATACAGGTGTTCAAAGATCTGGGACGGGTACTCAACCATCTAGTCCTACCAAGTCCGCACCAAGGCAACCAGCTATGACACCGCCAGTACCCCAACCTACAGTACAAACAGTTGATACTTCAAATGTACCTGGTAATATAGGAGTTACTATTTATGTACTGTATGTTTCTATTCAAGCTCTATATTTAAATTCTGTACATCGTCTGAAGTCCATGTATAAATTGGTTGCCATATTCATATTTTCAAATGGAGGTCTTTTTCAAGTCATGCAGTAGAAGTATTTCAGTGATGACTTTCAGATGATGTAGTGTAGCCATTCGGTGTTGGTTCCAATATATGATTCTGTACTAATTGATAGGCTCAACTAAAGGATACCGGCTTTGATGTTCATTGATCTACTTAGCCATATCGCCGATTCTGATTCATTTTCATAATTTGTTGCAACTAAAGGATACCGGCTTTGATGTTCATTGATCTACTTAGCCATATCGCCGGTTCTGATTCATTTTCATAATTTGTTGCAGCTCACCAAAAGCCAGTTATTGCAACTCTGACTAGACTTTTCAAAGAGACATCAGAGGCAGTAGGAGGAGCACGTGCAAATCCAGCCAAAAAGCGTGAAATTGAAGACAATTCAAGAAAAATAGGTGCCTTGTTTGCCAAACTCAACAATGGGGACATATCGAAAAATGCTGGTGATAAGCTTGTGCAACTATGCCATGCGCTGGATAATGGTGATTTCAGTACTGCCCTTCAAATCCAGGTACTTAAAAAAAATAAAAATACGTGTTCATTTACGCCAGGGAAACCCTCCATATCTGATATGACTTAAATATTTCTCACAATTTATAGGTACTTCTTACCACAAGCGAGTGGGATGAATGCAACCTTTGGCTAGCAACACTCAAACGAATGATAAAGACTAGACAGAATGTCAGGTTAGGTTAAGAGGGGAGCGTAAAGTGGCTTCAGATAGTCTGGACAAATATTTCGCTAGTTTCTGCAGCTGCCTTTCCCAATTCTCTCTTTCTTCAATGTATACAAGAATTGGCGTATCCAGATTGTGACTGCAGGATTTTGTTTTTTACTGTTTACAATTATCGCACACTGTTTCGCTGTTCTTATATTGTTTTAATTGGCTTGTATGCCAATTAATTGTAATGGTTATCATCAAATGAAAAGATTTAATTGGTCAAGTGGTGCTAACCGATGATAATGGTTTAATTCATTATAGTTTTACAATATTAGATTTGGAGGTTTTAAAGACAAATACATAACAAAATCTAAAATTCTAATTTATATTAAATTTGTTTGTTATTATCATTTTAATTTATTAATCGAAAGTAGCAAAGCTCTTTTAAACTTCGAAGAAGAAAAATAGATTTTACTATGCAATGACACTCTTTTGAAAATTTAAAAAGCAATGAAGAAGAACATTGTAGTCTTTTTATAAAAATTAACTTTGTTAACCTTCCGAAAGAAAATTGGTAATTTGGTTGTATTGAAATCATAAATTAATACTTAAGTGTACTAAAGTATATTAACGTGTTTTTCCCACAAAAAGAAAAACCTCTTATTTCTCACTCTCATCTCTACTTAACCGAACACTTATATCACTTACCTATGTTTTATTTTGAGAAATATATATTTTGTTTCATACCGAACTAAACACCATTTTCACAATCATTGAAAGATGAAAATAATTTCTCTTTTCAAAATTGTCACTTGTTAGTATCGGCTATGCAATCCAACTCAAGCGTATACGATGAGTGTGTCCGGGACTAGAGAGAGGCTGAGAAGCTCACCAAGGTGCATGATGATGAAGAAACCAGCAACAGAGTTACGGGCTTGCATGGTTTCGAAAATGCAAGATTTAAAATTAAATTTGAAGGTAGAAAAAATATGGAGATAATTATGAAAAAAATGGGACGAAGATTGATCTGGTATTTTTGTGTAGTAAATATTCATATTTAATCGTTAAGTTGGGATTACAAAACAAGGTTCATGAGCGATGACACCCACTCAATTGCTCTCTCTCCATTTGGGTATGATGTGGATGAATATATATAGGCGCAAGGAAGTGACATTCTCCATTTGTTTTCACCTCCAATTGCATGTCATTTCTATGACACGAACATGACTTCACTTGATAAACATACAATTAACAAGGTCATAAAATATCAAATGAGTATGCCTCAATAGTTAGGGGCTTACTCGCTCCCTACTCTTAGGACCAGAGTTTGAATATTTAGTTGTTTGTGTTTGTTTCAATCTTATTTATCAGTTGGTATGAGTTCGTGTATACTCTCAATGTATGGGTGTGAGGATTGTCCCGCCCGACTTGAATGAATGATTGAATGTCTTTGTTGATTAAAAAAAAACAAGGTCATAAAGATGCATTAACCTTCAAAGGCTCATCTATTTTTCAATCAGAGCCAGCAAAAACTAGAAGTACAAACTTGGAAGACATGAATCATGAGTACATATTTCTAAAAGAAATTTGACCTTTCAAATGGAATCCAATGCCTATCCAATGACTACATGCAAGGAAGAACTCTCCTTGAATCACAAGTATCTGTATCCTTAATACAACAGTGGATAATTTCTAAACAGTCAGTTACCAGAAGGTCTAAACATCTTCAAGAACCTGTAAATAGCATTTTATGACAGGATTATTGCTACATGTGTATAAGACCTTGATTTTGTCAAGATAGAGTTTATTGAATGATCCCACCAAAACAACATTCAGCATGCTTACAATTCCATCCTCCACAAGCATTAATGGAATGGTAAATCGTGCACGGGTTGCTTCATGAGATCTACGTATTGGATGCACTCGAACAAATTAAATGGAGTATAGGGCTGTAAAAACTAATTAAAAATTATGTACATATGTATTACTGACACTTCAAACAGCATAATCTTATAACATGATCATAATTTTCTACTAATTCTACCTGATCGTGTAGTTCTTATCATCCAGTCAAAGGGAGGAAGAAAAATATGCTGATGAGCTTATTTTATGTTACGTAAGTGACATCTCGTAAATGCTATTAGATTTAGATTAATTACAATTTAATGTGTTGGCACTGGAAGATACAATCTTCCTCGATTTTACATTTCTCATTAGCTTAACATATCATAAATTATAATGTTACAAATTGACATTAGAAATGTAAATGATACAATGTCACTTATCAAGTCAAGATGGATCTAGTCGCCAATCAATTTCTATGTGACTGAAATCAAACAAATCTTTGACTTTATTTAGAGCCGCTTGCCTGTGTTGCAGCAATAGAAGAGATCGGTCATCTGCCTTATTTGATTGGTCTTCCTTTTCCCTTTTGCGGGGCAATTTTTTAGAGGCACTTTTCCATTTTGATTCAAACTCGCAGGCTACAGGTATAAGAAACTAATCAGCAAGACCAACGAAGAAATAAAAAAAAAGTTAATGTATAAGAACAGTACATAATATATTAATAATTGATAATCAATCCTTTTCCCAATAAGGTCAAGAAGGAACACGAGGCACAAGCTGTTTTCCAGTTTTAAACAACGAAGCTACTATACAAACACATATGATAAAATATGAACAGAGGGTTGCATCATATCAAACTTAATATTGGATATGACTGTAAGCCAACACCATACTGAGAAAAGATGTAGTGTTTATTAGCTTCTGAAGCAGAAATTTTAGGTAAATTCATCAGGCAAACATCATCAGCTTATTTGACTCAGTACTCATAATACCAAATATGTTGCCAACTTATGCAACAGAAATGGTCATCTCCTGCTTCTGTTGCTGACTAGTAGTGCAGCTTTCATTCATACTCTCTTATGGACAATTAGCGTGGATATATAACAATCTATGTCAATTAACCAATCAAACTAGGTACTGATAAATATAACATGAACCCAAATAGTTACACAGTATAAAGCACAAGGCATGCTAAAATAAGTTCCTTTAAATGACAATGGGCACACAAAAGTAACACTATTGCGTCGTGAAATTATTCTACTATTCTTTCTTTGTTTGGAACACACAATTTTGTCACAAAAGCTGAAGAACAGACCATTAGAATCTATGGAGATACAGTAAGTTTTTGGGGGATATACTATATTATACTATGGACAAAATACCTTCACTTTGATCCTTGAATCCATGAATAATGCATGCGCAAGCCCACGGTCTTCCTGCACGGGATGCTTTTGCGCCACCTTGAAGTTCACCATTATGTTGCTTCAGACTACAGGAGACGAAAGACGAAAACAATTTTATCGGCTTAGATTGTTATCTAAGGAAATATAGTATGAATCGTTACTACTTACAAACAATATTCAGATTGTGATCTTGTGTCACAATTATATTTTACGTAACAAGAATAGTGAAAAGACACCCTTATCTCTCCCATTTATTTTAATTCTCTTGATTATATTCTAACTACAGCTCAAATGAAGGGTTTTGAGAATGCACCCACATCTACATGATAGCAGTTCAACTCAATCCTCATAATTGCTGAACATTATCCCTAAGTTTTCTCACTGGAAGACAATTAATACCCAACACTTCAATTACCATACAATTTGTTTCAGAAACATTTCAAAATCTTCAAACTTGATCATTCAGACACACCCATATAGAACCAGACCCAATTTACAGCAAAAATCAATTAAATTTGAGGAAATACAATGACCCATATATGCACAATCTATAAATTTGCAATCTTAAGCCTCCATAAGATAAAATAAATCGAAGAAATGAAGATACCGGTGAGAGAAATTGTTGGTGACACCAACGTAGGTCTTGATGGGAGGATTGGTGGAGAGGATGAGATACACAGACCATGGTTTCAATTCCGATGCCAATTCTCGAGAAGACAATTTTGGTGGCTTACGATTTGGGCGCGGCTTCACAGAGCGAAATGTCTGAGATAGGCTCTGCCTCACCATCTTATTCTCACAAATCTGGAAGCTTTTTGAAATTTTACATTCATTTGCGATTCTGCCTATCAATTTCAATAATGCCATTTGCTTTGCCATGTAATTGTAGGAAGAGATGCATTTTTAATGAGAATCAAAAGAGTGAAAATTGTAAAAAATAACATAAGGGTATCATGTGATAGGGAAGACGCCTATTTTTTTTAAAATTTTATTAATAGTGTAAGGAAGGTTTGAAAGTTTTTTTTTGAGTTTGTCACGTCAGCGTGTGGTGCCATGTGTTACATGGGTTCTTATAATCCCTCCTAGTTCGCAAGTGATTGTTAGCCAATTTAGGAAAAACACACTTTACATTTTTTTAATATACTTACACAAGTTTAACTCAAATCTCATATCTCATATTTCATATTGTTTTTGGGAATACTCTTTAACAATTAGAATTAGCTGTTTGCACGTGATTACATCTATTTTGTTAGTTTTTAATTTTACTTTTATTTGTAAAAAAAATAAAATACCCTTTACAAATGAATAAATTATTTTAAAATAAATAAAATATTTAAGTACCTTTAACTCTCATTCTAATTTTCAAAATAAATATTCTTTCATATTTAAATTATATATGAGTTATTCTCGTATATATAATTTTTCTAAATGTAATTTAGATACATATTAAAATAAATTTAAACATAATACATTTTAGTTGAGTCAATTCAAATCTCACCATATATGAAATAGGGATATAATCCGTGAAAAACTATTGTTTATAGGAAAAACTACATATAGCCACACCTAACTAAGACCAAAAGAAACTTCGTTATCCCCATCTTTCAAACTGGACACCTAGCTACACTCAGAGATTGAAAATGGACACTTAGCACCTACCGTTAAAATTTTGGATGAAATCTGTTAAAATTTTAAGTAAAAAAACGAAAATGACCTTGGTCATACTTCAAATTTTCAAAACCATGTCATTGTGAGGATTTTGGTTGTTTCTCCGATAACCATGGCTCAAGGTTCGACGGCTTCATCTCCGACCTTCGACCGACTTCGCCGGTCGTCCTCGCCACTGACGGAGGCTCGCCGGAGCCCGTCCCGGTGATGATTCTCTCCAATGACGACGACGATCAGGGCTGCGAACTTGTTTTTCACCAGAGATTCGTCGGCGGGTTGAGCTTGAGGCCTTGCGGTTCATTTTCGCTGACCACGCACCACCGCGTCCAGGCAGCTCCGTCCTCGAACGGCTCCGGCGTTAGAGCCGTGTCCACGGTCAGCTTCTTTGGCGGCTAGCGATGAGAGTGAGGGTGTTTTTTATTATTTGATTGCAATTGCACATTTTCTGAGGTTCATTAGCTTGTTTCTTGTTTTTTTTTTAAATTTCTGCACAACTTGGCCTTGATATTGAATTGGGGATCACAATACATGATATAGGTACTGTAATGTTGTTTGTTAAATTTCTAATAAATTTTAAGATTTGGTTACTTGTTCCTTGTTGATTGAATTTGCAGCATTTGCTTGTTTACTTTCAACTAA
>JAYMTP010003423.1:0-17047 GCA_036897365.1 Geranium brycei | reverse complement strand
ATTAATTTAAACAAAATTAACCAAGGTTCAAAATCAAACCAAACTAAACTGGTCTGAACCCAAAAAAAATTGGAGTGACTAAAAGCGATTCATTTAAACAAAATCAAATTGAAGCAACTAAAAGTGATTCATTCTCTCTTATTCATCGACTTTTACACTTTCTTCTTTTTCGGCTTTTCTACTCTCTTCTTCATCAACTTCACCAAAAAACAAGAACAACAATCTATTTCTTGTCCCTTCATCGGATAGAACATGGACACCGCAAGTTTGGGTTATTTCCGGATCCCCTCGCCAAACTGGGTTCGTTTACGGTCCCTTTGCGAGATTGGATTTTGTTTTTAGTCTCTTATTATTGTGTTTTGGTTTTGTTTTCGATCTCTCGTCATTTTGGTGCTCGGGTTTCGCAGGTGGTCACCCGACCCGCCCGCAAACCGAGTGTCGCTTCTTCAAACTCAAACCTGTATTCATGCGGGCGAGTCAAAATACGGTGCATGTGGGTGATCACCCGACCCGTACACACCCTAGAAATCTAGGAGTTCACTTGGTTTGATTACAATCTCCAACACAAAATTGGCTTACAACACTCCCACATACCTTGAGAGAATAAGCACAACCTCTTCTTCCTATCCAAGCCCAATTCAAACACAAGAAACAGAAACACTTGATTCAGGAGGAGAAAAAAAGGATTCAAAACAATGTCTTAATCTTAATCACATGTTTTGGTTCATTCGGATAATATCGAACCTTTGACATACTTCTTTCTGTATCCTGTAAACATTTATCTTTTTTCCAGTCTACATTGCAACAGATACATATGCTATTGTACAAAACACTAAGACAGAATACTATAATAGCATAAATGGGATAAGGATCTTCATTATTAGGCAAGGGAAACAGATGAGTAGGGAATTAGGTTTAGTGATTCCCGTCTCCTACTCAGTCTAGAATTAGGGACAACGGGTGTATGTGAGATTTTTGTTTCTTTATATGATGGCAACGGGGGAGTTTAGTTATCCCCGTCAACTACCAGGTCATCCTTACATATATGATATATGAGAACAAATATATTCTCGTGCAATGGGGGAGTTTAGTTATCCTTGTCCACTACGTAGTCGAATTACAAAAAAACATATGTTTCCTTTGAGTTCAGAGATTTTTGCCATCTTTACATATGAGAAGAAATATATTCTCATGCCACAGTCAGAACTCAATTTCTTTTAAATGAAGTTAACTGAAATGATAATTCATTAGTTGGAATATGCAAAGCATTTGCATTGACAAAAAAACTCAAATGGCTTCAGTCCCAAATACCCTTTCACCATGCAAATCAACTTATTTCAATTTTCACATCCAATATGGTAAAAAATTAAATCACATTGAATTCTAAGAGTCAGTGTGTAAATACAACATCAAATGGTAGAAGGAGCAAGACTTCACCTCCAAAGAATTACACATTTTAAGTCACATGGACATGAATACAAAAAACATACCTAAAAAATTGTTAGAGACACTGCAATTATTTCAATTTTCACATCCAATATGGTAAAAATTTAAATCACATTGAATTCTAAGAGTCAGTGTGTAAATACAACATCAAATGGTAGAAGAAGAAGAGGCAAGAACTTCACCTCCAAAGAATCACATATTCAAGTCAAATGAACATGAAAACAAAAAAACATACCTCAAAAATTGTTAAGAGTCACACTACAAAGGACCTCCAGACTGAATTCTCACAAGCCCAGTACCCAGAATCCATGGTCGCTGCAAGAATCAACTTCCGAATCGGGCACGAGAGCTTCCCTAGAGAACACGAATCAATAAATTAGTTTACAACTGCAAGAGGTCCTGCGGGTTTTCCATCGATTGCCTAAGGATGTACTCAGCCCGCCTCTTTTTCTCATCCCTCTCGTCGTCCCTTGCAATCCAAGTAACCGGTCTCTCGCCCTTGTTCTTGAGGTTCAAATCCAAAGACTCGCCCACGAGCTTTCTGGGGGTTTTAGTAACCCGAGCACGAATCTTGTTAGGCGCAAATTTCCTCTCACCGTCGCCATCATCAGAAACTCCACCCTCCACTGCTTCAATGACCGGAGCAAATGCTTCCACCACTGAGACATGGCCCTCGCCTGTTGCTTCATCTGAAAGCTTGGTTGGCAAGTCAACCACTAGTAAATTCTCCTCCCCGAGATGAATAGGGATCACGGGGAATGGACTATGTCCGGTTGTTTGTGACTCCACGTTTTTATCGTATGAACTTCCCACCGACCCATTAGACGCCAACCTCTGCTGCAAACTCAGCAAAGACCTCTCCGCCTTTCTTCGTTGCCTCGTTTGCTCAATCTTATCAGCACGAGGATCCGTCTCCCTCTCATTCCACATGGATGTACAAATATACGTATGAGGATCAGGAAAGGCAGGTAACCAACCCGGTATATGCTTCCCGGGCGGGGTTTCACCCATTTGCACAAAACTCGGAATCATTACCTGATTTCTCATCATGGGAAAATGTGGCACTGGCTGCACGTATGGAATTTCCATTTCCTCCCCTGACCTCACATACTCCATAAGCTCCTTCATAGTCACCGAACCCGAAAACCCTAAATCTTCTAATCCTCTAATCACGTCAAACACGCTGCATTCTCTCCTACCGGCTAGATTAGCGCTGAAACTAGAATTCTTTCCTAATTCACAAAGAAACGTAATTGCAAGTTCAGTAAACGAATCCAATGCAGACTCTTTCACTCCATGAAACCCGACACTCTCACATATCCGTGAGACCGCAACCTTTGCCACTTCACGGCCAAAGTCATTGCCTCCACCACACCTCGTCAACACAAGTTCTGATTCATCCTCTCTCGTACCCTCCACACCTCCATCATTCATATTCAAACCAGCATATCATTTAATAGTCCAAGCCCCCGATTCACACACCCCATAAACCACATTCAATCAGCAATCACGCCTGTCAATAACCCACCAATCAGCTACACAAACAGCAAAAATAACACAAACTTAACTCAAATTCCAGATCTTTCCCATCGAAACACTCAACAACCGAACTGAAAAAACAAAATCAAAACAACCCAATTCTAATTTCGCGAAACCCTAGAACATCACTGAACGAAAAAAACTCGCAAACGACAAGAAATTTTACAATTTCAATAAAATTACAGTCCTTACCAGAAAATCCGTATCACATCCAAACATCAATTCGACCCAAAACGGAGCGTCCAGAGCTCGCGATTCAAAAAATCGAACTCCGTATCGTGAGCCCCCAACGGACGAGAACAAAAACCTAGGGTTGCGAGGGAAGAGAAACGTAGCTTCGGATCGGGAGGTTTATGTAAATGGAGGGAAAATTGGGAATTCAAAATCTGATAAACCCTAGAGAGAAGGATCGAGAAAGAGGATAAAAATGGAGTTTTTTGTTTTGTTTTTGTGTTTTGGAGTACAGAGAAGCGTGTGAGGGTTCTGAGAGAGAAGGCTTGCTGTTTTATTTAGTGCTTTTTTTATTTATAGACCCGTTGTGAATTGGCATGGAAATCATGATCCTCCACGCGCCTCGGCGTTGTTTGTTGAGTACGCGCCAGGACCTTGAAACGTGGCGCTCGGAGACCATGCTTATCAGAAGTTTACCGTTACATATAGTGCGGATTCAATTTTGTGAATTTAGTGGAAAAGGACCTTAAATTTAATGTGAAACATTGGTTCATATAAGACCCGGAATTGGTTCCGGGCCGAGAATCAAACCGGATTTGAAATTGAAGATTCAAAAACATGATCAATAGTTCGGTTTTGAATCTAAATTTGAGAATACTCTTCAATTTATGTTCGATTCTGAACTCATAACAATTGATTAATTAAACTAAGTAAGAATTAAACCGGTTCGTATCACCATATGTGTATTATTTATCTTTCATTGTAATTTTGTTTGCAAACTTTATATTTCAATTGAGTTATAATAATAAAATCTTAACAATTCTGTTTTGGTTGATATTTTTTATGATCACAGATTGGGCTCAAATTCGTGTAATTTGACTTGGGATATAGCGTAAGTTAAAAAGACGATTCCAAATAATTGCTGACATAACCGAATTGTTTCTTTACGTAACAATTTCAAATGTGGTTTTTAATTATTGAGGAATCCAAAAGTCGGTCCAGTCCAATTTCGAAAATGTGCTCACTTTTTTGTGATTGAGCATCAAACTAATTTTAATTTTTTGGTGACGTTGAAGGTTCGATCTCGTTGAGAGAGAGTGGGAAAGATTTTACGGGTAAATATGGGTTGATGTAATTTTAGGAAAATACTTTTATATACAAGACTTTTCTTGTTTTTGAGCTTTCAATTAAGATTCGATGTTTACACCATAGTTGGGCCTAGAGAAAGCCCAAATAAAATTCAATAGTATACGAGATCAACCGGGTTGCTTACAATGTCATTGGGCCTTAAAGATCATCATCCTAGGAACCAAGAAATGGGTCGGCCCATCTAAGCCCAATGTTTAAGCCCTTTTCCTTAATCAGGCTTATTGAGACTTAGAGGTCCATAAAGAAAATGTTGCTCTTATTGTGTGTTTCTACATAAAGAGATGGAAAAAATATAGTTTCGAGGCGAATTTTGTGATCTTTATCCTCACTTTCATTGTCACGAAACAATAATTTTCTCTCGAGTTCAAAGTATTTTGTCTTCACGTAACAAGGTGGCAAGTGACGAGTTTTACTAAAAGATAATAATCCGTTTCCACCTCCAGTAAATTAAAGATCCCGATTCAACATATTCGTAATCATTTGAACTTTATTTTGATCAATTATGTCCCCAAAAAATTCTCAAATTTTTTTCAAACAATAACAATACATTAACAAATTATTTTTGAAGTGTTGATTAATATTTTCACTTCACACATGAAAATCATTTCATCCATTTGGAAATAATTATTTTATTTTTTACTTTTTAAAAATGTTCAACGATGAAATTTCTCCTGTCTAATTGTTAAACAATTCATTTTATAAAATATATAAACATTTATAATTGAGTCAAATATAAATATTTCAGATAAAACAAAGATCTGTAAATAATAGACACAGTCTACAAAATCAAACTTTATTTTATTTTTACTTTTTAAAAATATTCAATGATGAAATTTCTCCTGTTTAATCGTTAAATAATTCATTTTATAAGCTATATATAAACGTTTATAATTGAGTAAAATATAAATATTTCATACAAAACAAATATCTGTAAATAATAGACACAGTCTACAAAATCAAACTTTTGAACCACAGTCTAAAAATCAAACTTTCTTTCCCATATGTCATCATTTTCTTGAGAAAATTTATGTTTAGGTGGCTACATATTATATAGTCAAAACACTTGAATAAAACGAGACCATAGCCATTTAAATTTTGTAACACCCCACCAAAGACCATCTTCTTTATTTTTATCATCCCCTTTTTGACTTTTATTTATTGTATAGTATTACATGTTTGTTGGTAAATATTATTTAATTATTAAGGATTTGGAGATTTCAAATACATGAACATGGAGAGAGAAATGGATAAGAATTCAAACATGTGACCTTTGACTTCTTAAGGATATTGTCTGCTTGATAATTTTTTTGCTTTGTTGGAAGTTAAAGTAAACTATAATCAAGAATTATTAGTCAATTAATATGGGCAAAAGTTAATTAACACCATTGAAGAAAATTGTGCCTTGGTTAGAAGTTTCAATAAAGTGATCGTTGGAATTCTCATAATCAGATTGTTCTTTGAAGTAACATGCATATAGAAGAAAATTCGGTTAAAAGGTCGATTTTTGGTGGGCTGAATTAATAGTAACCAATGTGCATGCATGTGATCGGTAAAATTGAGTTTTCATGCACAGTGATGTATTTAAGTGAAAATTTAAAGCGGTGTGAAGATCGTGAGAATTAGCATAAAGACGCTATGTGGCGGGGGATGAGTTCAATTCTATGACTTAGAAGAGAAAGTGTTACCCATTAAAAGAATGGTGTAACGAAGGATTAAAAGAAAAAAAAAAGTTTTTTTTTCGGTCCACCACATCAGCGTATTTATCAGGTGTTGCGCTCCCGTGGGTTCGCACGCGGGGTGGCGGTTATACTCTATATAAATGAACTATGTCAAGGAGTGGTGTAATAAGGATTGTAAAAAAAAATCAGCGTGTGCGCCACGTGCCGTGCCCCCAAGGTGAGAACCATCGTGAAGAGAACGTGCGCGTGCACGCTGAGCTGGCAGTGGAAGAATAGCAAGAGGCGAAAAGTATCTCACACACTTAACGATTCAAAATTATTTTATTTAACTGTTTCATTTTTTTTATCATACATTTTTCAACCTTTTGCGAGAAAAAATTGAACAAATAAGTACGAACATTATTTAGACATCCAATATACATATCAACAAAAATTCATGAAATCTAGTTGACAATTGCAGAAATAATTTACGTATACAAAAACTCATTATGATAATAAAATCTAATCAAAATAAAGTGGATGATTCTAATCCACACGGATCATTGTTTTCTTATTAAGATCAATCATCTCCATTTACATACATCTTCTATGTTATCAAATATCATCTCCATTTACATACGTCTTCTATATTATCAAATTAACAGTTCATTGTATGCGGCGTAAGATGTATAAACAATCTAACAGGCAAGTAAAATATATATGAAAAAAAACCCTCTTTGTATTTATTTTTGTTGATATGTAGATCAATTTTTAACTATAATTTCTATAATATTTACCTTCAATTATTAGTTTTGGTCTCGAATTCGAGATATTTCGAGAAAAACCCAAGATATTTAAAATTGTCAACTTCAAAGAATTGATTTGCGAAAAGAATGGGAGAGACAAAGTGGAATTAATGGTGGCAAGCCCATATGGGACACTCGATGACTCATGACACTGATCTTGAAAAGTGCCGTGCAATATCAATCTCTAACACGACTCCACGTGTGCGTGACGTGGATTGGGGCCCACCACTGTCCGAGTGGTCTTCTTCGCCTCACTTCCGAAACAAAAGATACCAAAATCCGAACCTCTTTCAGACAACATGCGAACATGTCCGGTTGATCCTACGTGTCACTTATCTGAATATATTGCTGCTACCACTCGTGTACGTCCACGTGGCATGAGTGCATTGTATCATCACGTCATTATTGTTATACGTACGTATAGTCATTATAATATTTTTTTGAGGGATTATTTTTATGTCGACCTAAATTAGAGTTAATTAGTCATTTTAATTTATTTATTTTGTTTGATCGGAGATCAAACGTTCGTTGAGTTTGAAATATTTGTTTATTCGTACAATGACGATGAGTGTCGAGTTTTATGTTTATTTAGTATCATGTTTTCTACCTTATTGAGTCAAAAAAAATAATTACTCTTTAAATTTATATTTTTATTATCTATAAATTTGATTAAAAGTATTATTTTATTATTGTTCCACTTTAAATCTACACATTATTGTAATTTACTTAGTAGATGGGTTGGTCTAGACGTGGTCATCACGTGTGATTTTTTTTTAAAAACAAAATGAAGTTTATATTTGATTAGTCTCCCAGGGAGCACTAAAAAGCACCAGCACTAACCCCACGAGAGTCTCAATCCTCGGTTTAATTTATTTGAAGTTTTCATGGCTCTACGTAATTATGCTAGGGCTCACATGATTTTAAACCGAGGGATGCATACACCGACAATCTCAAATTGAGAAACAACCTGGCCGCTAAACGATAAAACCGCTAAACACTAACAAACATACAAGCGCTCAAGGGGACGAAACGATATACAACGAGAAAAACCCTAAAAACTCAAACGGGAAAAGGAAACCGGTCCGATTACCACTAATCAGAATTGATCTGGTTTGACTAGCCATATCTCGATCCATCCTAGTCTAGCGCAGGAAAACCATAACTGGAGAGAATGCGTCGCAACAATGCGAGACAACTCCGCCGGCCAAAAAACCTCGCTGGTGGAGAAGATTGGCACAAACGAGGCCTCTGAAAGCAGCAACCTCCTCCATAAAGATCCGACCACATATGAGCGCCGAAGGATCGCCACATAGCACCCCCTCGTCCTCCTCACTCGACGTGAGCCTCTTCTCCGCCCTAAACCACCACCACATTGCTAAACCCCTCGACCAACCACCACCAGCGACGAGCTACATCCCAAATATTTCTCATTGTTTTCAACAAAACACAATATATATTGAATTACAAATAAAATTTATATTTCCTCAGCTTTTTCTTATAAATTAGTTAACTATAACATATTGAAACAATCTCTTAGAAACCAATAAGAATAAATGAATTTAGCTTTAGCATGTAGAATGAGGCAATAAAACAACGCTACGTACATAGCCCTATTATTAAAAATAAAATACATATATATTGAGCTAAAAATGTCGGCTGCCCCTTAATTTTGTTATTAAATATTCAAATTGGATGTATTATTCATATAACACTTGCAAAAATATTTTAATTTTGGTCACGTACTTTTTTCTTGTTTCCTACATTTTAATTGCATTTCTTAATGGCACGCATGGTTCCATCATTTAAGACGAATAAAAATTCAAAAAAAGAGGTTTTGTACATACGTAGCACAATTTTTTAGTTATTCATGACGATGAGAATAAAAATTATTAGATTAATATCAAGTAGAAATATATTTAAATTTGTGGTTCCTAATTCCTATTTGGATTTACTTGATTAGTTGGGAAGTCTTAATTAGTATTATTAATATTTAATAATTAAAGTAATGTAATGCCCAAAAGCTTCTTTTACCTTCTAGATGATTGTGGTAGTAACTGCAGAGGTGACATAATTACTGACGTGGACTCCATTGTTAAGGATATTAATGAGATATTACTTATAATATTAATGGCCACAGCTGGTATTAATCATTATGGTGTTGTTTCATTATCTCCTCGTGAAATAATGTTTTAGGTGATCGAACATTAATGGTTTTAATTATTAGAATTGATACTAATGATGGATGTGATATTTCATATACAAGAGTTTTTAAAACGTATTATTTTTGAATCATGACAGTTTATTATACATAATTATCTAAAATGACATTTTTTATGTTTACCGTAATTAATTTCGTTTCTTTTTTAGTATCCAAACTATTTTTTGGGGGCAACTTAGCTATTCCTAAAATGCCCAATATACCTAAGCTACTCATGATTTTAAAAGAATATATAATTGATTTGAGATTTTGGTTCATGACCGGACCGTTGATAGCCGGTGGAGAAATTGGATCAGATCGGGGCGAAATTGTTTCATCTTCTTCGTGGGTTTTCGACGCTCGCATCCGATCTCAGCTCACAATAATTGTTTATGTCGGCATGTAGGGCCGGCTCGTACATAAAGCATTTGTTTTATGCACACCATAAAATAGGGTTCTAATATGATTGAAAAAGTCCCCAAATTTTAAGCAAAAATTAGAATCAAATGCTCGAATCAATATTAAGTTTCAACCAAAAAGTCTTATTAACAACTTTTGCTTTAGGCCCCAAAAATTGTTGGGCCGAACCTGTCGGCATGGCGGAGATCGGAAATTCACCCAAATTCTGTAGAACTAGATCCAAAATCTTTGGGACTTCATGGATCGGGATCTTGGTCCCAGCTCTGTCACTCTCGGAGTCTCCTTTGTCGATTTCGCAGTCATAATATCCTCCTCCAATTTCGTTCACAACCTCGAGATGCTCCTCGTGTTCGCTCGAGTTCGACTCCTATTTTGTTGTTTATTCCATAAGAAAAAAGAATTGAATTTGACTACCACATCTGGTCCCCGAAGATCTACTCATGAATTGGATCAGTTTAGGACGTCTAGATCTAACTATGATTTGAAGTTGTCAGATCTGCTTGAGCATAGAGAAGTCGATGGGATTTGATGGCCGTGTCGGCAGCGAGACCAATATAAGACCGACATCTTGTGAGCTCCAATTTGTTGTCGTCGTCGTGAGCTAAGGTCAGAGGCGAGTGCCGGTGAGAACCAAAATCTCAAATCAATTATGGTTGTTTTTAAAACCATTGGTAGTTTAAGTATTTTAGGATAGGTTGTCCAAAAAAATTGTTAAGATATCAAAATAAAGACAAAATTAATAAGGAATGAAAGTTTCAATTTCAGATAGTTAGGTATAGTAAACCACCGTGTCCGGACTACTTCTCATCTAAATAGTTAATAGGTTATATTTATATTGTAGATCTTGTTCTGATTAAGCTTCAAAATGATTTCAATCAACTACAAAAATTAGCTATAATAGATAAATGATTACCAACAATTAAACTAAAAAATTTGGTAATTTTATGATCAGAATAATTGGATTGATTCTCAACCAAGAGATGATAAGAACCAATTAAACAATTACATATTTAATTAATATTATGAACTAATTAAAAATCATTATCAGCAATCGCTTTCATTGATGATGCAAGCAATTAAATATGCAACACACCTTTCTTATCTCAAAATGATTGGCTGCTCCTTTTTTTTCTTCATCACCATAAAGAATTTGGATCGAATACGTCACAACCCCACAATTGTTTTGTCCTTGTCTGCTACTATTATTTTCTCAGAAGCCAAACAACTATTTTCACGGCTCTTTTATTTTATTTTTTTAATGAATACATAGAGAATAAGATATTCTTAGCATTTAATATTAGGAGAAATATCACTAACAATATGAACCATCTTCAACACAAAGAATAGAGTCAGTCATGAAAAAATATATAAAAAAAAGAAAATTACAGTCAATGAATTAAATAAATAAAGTGTACCCTTTGATCATACCCCATCCCATGAATCCAAAAGAAGATTCAAAATTTTTTATTATCTTTATTCCATAAAAGTAATAAATATATGCTTAACTAATAAGTGAGCTAAAAAACCTTCAAAAATAAAATAATAAGTGAGCTAATAATAAGGTATAGAATAATTAAACTTAATTAAATGTTCTTTTCTTGAAAACAAACAGCAAAATTATTTTAGGTTTTGAAGATTAGGTAAGATAATATAAAATTGAGATTTTTAGTCTATAAACATATAATTGTATTGGAACTTGATGATAAGAGTTTTTAACTTTTTCTTTATTATAATCAACTAATTTTGATTGTGATAAAATAATTTATAGGTATTTTTCTCATAATGTTTATTTTTTAAAAAATAATTATTTTTATTGAATATTACATACTTTTACTATCTACCATTAAATTCACTCTACTCAAATATCGTGCTGAGTCTCGAATTTTAGTCTGAAACTAGAAAACGAGTAATATCAACCACTGGACCAAGCTCAAGCTAGTCTCATAGTGCTGATCAATTATTATACATGCAATGGATTTAATAACATACCATTACCTTACGAGACCAATGTTGTATACGATTCTTCTTTTGTACCATGTAAAGTCCCATTCAATATATATGTATACACTTTATTTATTTGTTTGTTTATAACATCTTTATCTCATTTGACTGTTATTGTTTTTGGCTAAAATAAACTAAGCCACAAGAAAAAAAAGGTACTTATAATGTCTTTGACGTGACCAAAAGGCAAAATCTCAATTCTGCTTTTGGCATACATGAAAGCATATTGAAATTTTACAATTACCCTTTTGATGTTGTTTAAAGCCAATTTCTTTTTGTAAACTACTACATGTGTGAAAGATGCTAAACTTTAGGGCCTACTAAAAGGTAAACAAGTGGGTTCAATTTAAAAATTAAAACAATTTTGTGTTGTATAAAAATATATGTTGCCAATATGTAAATTACTTAAAATACACATACTGGGTCAACTAGAAATCAAGAGAAATAATAAGTTTATACAATGATTTAACAATTGACATCTCAACATTGAAGTCGTCTTCGTATAATTTTTGTGATCATAGATTGTTGTTGTATCTCGAGTTTTTATTGGGTGACTCTTACTTATTAAGAGATTAAATAACACGACTGTTCATTTGCTTAGAGCAACAATCCATTACAAGCCACATATATACAACCAAGTGATATAATATATTAAATGAAATCCAAATAAATCATTTGAAGAATGTAAAATCTTGATAGCATTTTAGAGATAATTTACCTCTTAAATTAACATTATAAAGTTTTTTTTTGAAACCCATGGATCTATTAAGAGCTCTGGGCATCGAGTCTTAAAACAACAAGAGTTCTGGCGAGATTGCGTCCTTCCCAGAATTCCAAACTTAATCATCAAGTATAAATTTGATCAGCACATGCGCTGATGTATTACAAAATTTACGAACGTGAGAAATGGACATAGAAGCAGTAGCAGCCTCAAGCAACCTGTTACAATCAGAAACGATTCTCCTGAAGCGACTTCTTTGAGAATCACGCCTAAAAACTAATGAAATTCCCTACCTGAAGAGAATCCGATTTTATAGAAACGCCAGACTATCCATTCTTCTTCGTCCACCACAGAGCCTCTCACATATTGACGGCCTCCACTCCCGTTGGGTGAGAAAATCCCTCAAATCTCATGCCAAAAACACTCACGAAGCCTTCCCAAATCATTCCTACAGACAAGTCTCAAACTCTACCTCCCCCGACTAGGGTCTATAGCACCGTCGTATCAATTTTCAGCTATTAGGTTTATTGAACATGGACAAGATTGATGTTATTTTATATATTATTACATGTAATTTAAAATATTATTCATATTTGACAAATAGTAAGCAGTTGATTATACGTTTATGACATTTAATTTACTATTCTTTTACTCCATTTGTGCTGCTTTATTCTCAGGCTTGCTCCACAGTCCACACCACACACATTACATGAATCTCAATCTCAAATAAATCCTAAAACCACAGCTAATAACGATAAACAAATTAACATAATAATGAACGAGCCAACCAAAAGCACACACGTGTCACAATTCAAGCCACAACCTGCCCATTGCCGACTTATGATAAATCAGAAATCAACTAATCAGAAACCGGACACGTGTCACAAACCACAACAACAACAACTTGCCAATGGCCGACTTATATAAATAAGAGATAATATAATAAAATTATTTTATTCATTAATATATCAAAAATATTAGAACAAAATTTACAAACCGACAAGTGAACAACCGAACCGGCCCGTCAAAGCCGGCTCCCAAATTCAACCGTCTCTGTCGTTTAAACAGCTCGCATGTCGTTTTGTGTCCCCCGCAGTTACAGTGAATTACACTATTTACAGCTTCATCTAGACCCTTCCGATAACTCTCGATCAAATCGAATCTCAGCCGTTGGATCCGATCACATGACGGAGCAGCCGTTGGGATTCTCGTCGCTGAACATCAGCGGCGCTTGCAAGTGCTGTGGCACGGCGTAACCATTATCAGCATAACCATAGTTGGCGTACCCGTGGCTCATGCCCACGTGTCCTTCGTTTGCGTGCGACAGATAGACTTGATTCTGGTTGTTGCTGTGCACGTGTCCGCCGTTCCAGTACGTCGGCGGCGGCTGCGCGTAGCCGTAGTAGTCATACTTGCTCGCCTCCGCCGCCGGCGCTGCAGCGGCGGGGTTGGGCTCTCCGGCGGCAGATTCAGCTTTTTTCTCCTCCTTATTCTCTCCTCCGGCGACCGACTCTTTCTTGTCTCCGGCGGGTTCTTTTTTATCGGCGCCGTCGTCTTTCTTTGGCGGGACCACGTCGACGTTCCTCTTGAGCTTCTCCTTGAGATACGCCGTTAGCTCCTTGACGTCCATCGTGCCTTTTACCGTCACCAGGTCCTTGGCCCCGTCGACGGAGATCGAGTTGACGCCGTTAAATTTTAGGATTATTTTGCGAATCTTCTGGATGCAACCTTCGCAGTGGAGATTGATCTTGTACACAACCGTAGCCTGTGAACAGAAACCGCCACAAAGTAAAACAAATTTTTAGATTTATTAGCAAATTTGTTGAATTAAATATTAATAAAACTGATTTTTTAAACTCATAGTTACCCACTGACCAATATTGTGGCATGTTCAACGAACCAAAGCCGAGCTAACATGAGCAGGTTGTGGTTTTCTAAATTAACAACTCTGAATTGACGAATAATGACATGTTCAACAAAAAACCGGCGCATCATAGCACCGAACGATACACAAAGCTAAAATACGCGGGCTGTTGGTGGTTACCTCTTTCGGCTTCTCATCGGCTTTTTTCTCCTCCGGTTTCTTCGCTTCTGGTTTCTTCTCTTCCGCTTTCTTCTCCGCCGGTTTCTCGTCGGGCTTCTTATCTCCGGCGGCTTCCTTCTTAGGAGGCTGTGGCGAGATCAGCTCGGCCTTCTTCTTTATCTTCTGCTCCATTTTCTCGATCACCTTCGCCGGATCCGCATTCCCGACCACCGTGACCTTGTTCCCGGGGCAGTCTGTTTTCACCTCCTTCACGCCTGGAACACCAATTTATATTAGATCTTAAATTTTACTTAAAATCACAACTAATTTATATTAGAACTTAAATTTTACTCAAAATCACAACTCAAATTGGATCTATTTCAAAACAGTGATTTATTTCTAAGGAATTGTAGATCCAATCGGAGAGTGAGCTTACCGTTTACGTGACGAACGGCGTGCCGGATCTTCTTCGCGCAGCCCTCGCAATGCAAGTCGATCTTGTACACGGCGGCGACCGGCGCGGCGTCGACCTTCTTCTCGGCCTCGGGCTTCGCAGCAGCAACATCTTTCGCCTGAGAAAATTCGAAATCAACAGGTCAGAACCGAACACAGAATCGATCTGAGAAAAAAAATTGACTGAATCTAGACTGAATCTAACTACCTCTCCCATCGGTGAGTGTTGAAGATTCAGAGAATTTAAAATATAAAATATTAAGAATTTGACTGAAATATGCAGAGAACGGTTTGAAGAATTAGAAATGGAGGCAAGGACTCGGTATTTATAGCGGCAGCGAGAAAGAGGGAGGTGGTTGGGGTTTTGTTTCTGTGCGCCGCATGTGCATGAGATTCCGTGCAACACCATCGATCGACGGTCGAGATGATCGCTGGTGAAGCGATATTGACCGTCGATGAGGTCAGCGTAAATGGGCTCTGGTGCTTCGCCGCCCAGTTGGACTTTTGTTTGTAATTAAGAGAAATGGGGCCGCAAAGGAAGGGGAGTGGGAGAGAGATCGCATGAAATGACGGAATTGCCCTTGCTTAAATCAGGTGACGTCACGCGTGAGGAAGGAACTTGCCGTTGTTTATCGAATCGAGGGGCAGTGAATAAATGAATTCTTTAATTTGGATTTACTTAACAATTAATTCTTTAATTAATTTGGATTTACTTAACCGTTGATCCATGGTGTTAATTAATATAATTAATTGACCTTGCTCGTGTGTTTACTATAATTCTTGAAACCGTAATTTTCGATTTAAAATTCTAATGGATGAAAAAAACGTTCTCTATTTATTGTTTAATATATTTATATGAAATATTTGCAGATAGATATACGTAATTAAATTCGTTTTCGTCCCGACCTCGTGAGACAGGGATCGACTAGAAGAGGACAAACTTTTTAAAACACGAGAAACCATTATGCTAGTGCACTGATATGTAAAAATCTAGATTTAAGTTGAGCTATCAAATTAAAAAATGATTTATAGTACAAAATGTGTCTGTGTTGGTTTAATTAGTTGCAATTATACCAATTTATATTGAATAATTTTATGAGCATTGAATTTTCATATATTATTGTTTAATCATTTAAATTTAAAAAATTAGTTTCTGAGGGTACACTGCAACGGTTTGAGTCTCACACTACTAGTGAAGAGGTCTGAGTTTCAAACTCCGTTGTGAACATGACGGAGAAGAGTTAAATGGTAAATTTAGGATATGATGTAATTCAAAAAAATTATTCAACAATTTTAAAAATGTGGAGAAATCGAGTGCAACTCATCTACTCATCGGCTTGTGTAGACTGGGCGAGATTACTCTTAACACATATAACACGATTACAGTATTTTTCGGATTCTATATCACTGTTGTAATCATTCTGTATATACTCACGTCGTATTTAAATTCGTGTATAAATTATATAGACTAGGCGACATTATTTTTTAACATATATAACATCAATTTTACATCATTGTCGTAACCATTTTGAATATATATACTAACCTCTCATTTATTTTCATATATATATACGTGTGTGCGCGCATTGTATTTATTTAACTTTCAGCTTGAAATGGAAATAAAAATTGTCTGTTAGTCACGTGATCACTTGTTGGAATAAACAACTACAAGTCATGCCAAGAATTGGAGCTGTAACTTGAATTGGACCTTGAGAGCCATCTTTTTTGTGTATACGTACAAAACTATTGATGTAGCATATACCCATTATAAGATAGAGTTTTTGATTGAGAGGTGTTGAAAATAAGGGAATGGGTAGCTCGATGATTAAAATAATAATTCCTATGCTATGCTATGCCAATTGTATATTTTATTTTATTTTACTGAAATGATCATATTTTTAAGTTTAATTAAAAGATACAAATTCAACCATTTATTTTACCAGAAAAAGTTTAATAATAGAATGAAACGTGATATTGATTTTTTAAAATGGCAATAAAGATATGTCAAGAAGGCGAATGAAACAGTTATAAATACAAGACCCAAATAATTGATACAGATAAAGAAACTCAAGGTATTTTAGGAAAATGGTCTTTTAGTTTATCCTTTGTAGATAATTGTATTTTGGGGAGTGTTGTAGAAATCGTTAGACACTATTCAATCGGACATGACTTTCGTAAGCCTAGGCAAGAGCCTAGGTGAGTTTCTATTTTTCTAGTTTTTAATATTTATATTATATATATATAATATTTCAAACTCATATTTTAATATCTAATTTCAAAGTCATATTTTAAAGTTATTGTGACAAAACTGATATTTCAATTATCAAAACTTAAAAGTATACGTAAAATTGAGAAACTTCTCAAATATTTGGTGTTTTTAGAAAAATTAGTTTGTCTTGATTCGGTCTGATTTGACTCTAAACCATCCTTAAATCGGCCTTGAATTTGATCAATGCTTGAAAA